>JAFMPE010128473.1:0-26178 GCA_024759925.1 Ficus religiosa
CCCAGCCCTAATAGCTATGTCCCTATATATACACACACATTATATGGTATCACACTATTATATCTTATTTTGTATTCGGAGACTCGTAATGTTGTTTTCTATTGAATTAACTTTACTTGACTGATTGAAAAACTACTAGCATTTTGGTGAGTTCTTTTATAAAGTAAAAATAAATAAATAAATACCATATGAATGGGACACAATTTTTAATCTTAAATTTTTAACAAATTATGTTAGACTACCATATTTTTGCTAATCTAATATAATGATTATACGAGTAAAAACTATGAGTTATTTATTTTATTTTATTTATTCTCCTTACAATATTTAATCCTGCACTAACAATTATAGCACATATACAAGCTACTTTTAAGCTTGGTCAAGTTTAGAGAAGAATCTTGAGGCCAAGTCATGTGGGGGCAACGCTTGACAAAAGCTTTAATGTCATTTTGGAAAAAAGTTGAAAGAATGGGACAACCCATAATTCCCTTCATCGAAAGCTCCACTAGTCCGTAGTACAATGAGATCGTAGCAAATCCATTTCGACTATTAACATGTTTGTATGCATATGCAAATTAATAATGCATCGTCGACAGATGTCACACCTTGACATACTCAACTCTCACTAATAATTTTCACCTGATATGTATAGAGTTTATCTTTAGTCCTTATCATGGCCTGAAAAAGGCCGAACTTACAATAACACATATGAAATTAAGGTTATATGCAAGAATGTAATAAATTTGATACATCCTTATACTTATACGCACAATGGTATTAAAGTTGATAATTTTATTATTTCATAACGCTAAAGATACCAACTTTAATAGTAGGCATGATTATAAGGAGGCACTCAAAATATGACTCTCTACCTATTTTTCTCATGATATTAAGTGATGTATGACATTTATTTTTAATCCTTATTATGGGCCAAGAAAGATGGATCTAGGGTTTATCTTTGATCTGCATCAATACAAATAACATTAGTTTACTATAGATAAGTTGTCTGTTGTTATATATTTACAAAGTCACCGTTATACTTAAAAGATGTACTATTCTATTTTTATATGTCATGTGTAGGATCCGTCTTTCTCGGAAACAACTTAAGCGTTTTCAAGTCTATATAAAGGTATAACCTAGCTAAAAGTAAAGTTTTTTTTTTTTTTTTTTGAATAAATAGCTAAAAGTAAAGTTACGGCATGAGATTTGTTTATATTCCATTTACAAGATATTTTCTGTGATCTATAATTTTTAATTACCTTGATTTTTTGTGCATGTATTGTACGGATATAAGGTATAGTCTTTATCATATCCTCACTTTCTAGATATACCCTCTAAATGTTTCTTCTGTTGTGTTTATAATAATCTGATGCTTAGGGTCTCCAGTACTTGTGAGCTAAAGCTTGTGTATGAATGAAAATTGAATTGGGATAAACAATATTTGCGTTACAAAAGAGATCATATCATTTCTTGATTTTAATCTTTATATTAACTTTTCAACAGTTGAATCTGAATGTCTATGTTAAAATTTGCAGTCCGTGACACAAAAATACTTTCATTCATAAACCATAATTTTGAAAGTTAATATAAAGACTAAAACAACATTATATCTACTAATAGGATAAAAATACAGTTCCCATCCAAAGTTTTTACTAACAATTTTCTTTGAAGAATTGTGCTACATAACACTGTTACTATCATCTGAAAAACAATGGTCGGATGAAAAATAATATGTGCTATTTGTTAAAAGTTCATCACTAGTGTTGTTGATGCATATTATGCATACTTTTAGGAGTTGAAAAATATAAAGTCCAATTTTCTTTATGCACTTGAGCTTAGATTCAAATTTGTGAATATTTGTTTTAACTCGATATGGTAGTCTTTTCAATTATGTATATATCTCTGTTCCTTGAGATTTTGTTTGAGAGTATAAATAGATCCAAACTAAAGTTTTCCTATTAAATAACAAGTTTAGTTATACCAAGCACCCAAGTTTTGAGTACAGCCAATATTTGGTTCCAACCTAGCAACGTACAATTTCCACCGATTGAAAGGGTGTGATATGTACTAAAAGCTAGCGTTGGCTTTTGAATGTCAAAAGGTCTATAATTCCGGCCATTTGTAGGTTTTCAAAAGTGATTAACCATATGAAGATTCACAAGAGATTTATATGTGTGTGTGTATATATATATGCATTTCTGTGCATAATTTTGTATACAGTATTGTATATCATACAGTACTTATTACTCTTTATTTAGAAATTTATAATAATTAGTTGATTTATATATAATTTTTAGTTTAGAATCTTGTCACTTAAATATTGTTCAGATAGTGGTATAACTGACATACATATCACCTAATTAACAAAGCGTAACACAAGTTGCATTAGAAGTGATATGTGGAAGGGGTATGGAAGGGGTTGCGTATATGAGACTATCTCTTTGTGAGTGCGTGTGTGTATACATATATATATATATATGCACTCCATATATTTGTTTGTACATGTGTGTATTGTTGACTATTATGGTGATGTAAAGAGTACGTTCATTCAAAAAGTTCTATTGATCTATGATAGAAATTCATAGCTTTACTACAGTTGGTACTTACCCCACCAAACCCTACATGATACACCAAGGACTTGAATCACCAACCTAATAGAAGAAAAGAAACGAGAAAAATGAAAGAAAGAACAAAATATATATATATATATATATATGAATAAATAACAAATTAAACGTATATTGCCATTGACTAGTTTTGTATATGACTAGTGTTTGGCCTAATTAATGGAAATATTCTATGAATTACCAATGTAGTTTTCGTACATACGTACATCGTAAACCTCGTTCATGAGGTCTAAATATCAAGATTTCTGTTTTTTTTTAATTATTATTTAAGATTAAAAGACTCGAATTCTACACTTTATAGTACAATCAGATGTGAAATTATCATTAAACTTATATACGTCCATTTTAGGGTGTGCACATATATTAAAGATTGGAAAACCAGGCTTGGTGGTCAGTTTTAGTCATCTAATCTAATAGATGGTTGAACATTTTTTTATTTAGCAAAATGATTGTTTGTCAATTTTTCTATATTTGATCAATCAGTGACTGATCAAATTAACACTATAACCATGTAGTCAATCAGTAATTGATTATTTTAGGAAAAACGCCAATTTAACTAATTTTTAAAAACGTTTTCAATCATTTGTTAAAATACTTCTTAAAAAAGGCTATGTAGTTCTAAATCTCTAAAAGGTTTCTTCCACTTATTATTTAAATTCTTAATAAATTGCCCATTTTTTGACTGAAAAATCGGTGACTAAAATTCCGAGATTTTGGGATGAATTGCAGTTCTCTCCTGGTCTTTGCAACTACCTTTTAATCTAAAGTTTGGGAAAACATTATCATTAAAGACCAAGGTGATCATGAGCATGCATGTCAAGGTAGCTTTGTCAAATCCACACACAATTACAGTACTCAAAAAGGCAATTATATTAACAATTTCATTTATATGGTTATTATTCCAAGGCTGCTAGGTGCCTTTATGAAACTTTAATTTAGGACGAAAATGAGCTGGCATGAGTGTCTCTTATAATGAAAATTAATAATTCTGTGGTACAAAATGTAATCCATAATGTTCTTCCCCACGCACCACCCCGCCACACCCTCCCCCCCCCCCCCCCCCCCTCATGTTTTTTAGGGTTAATGAATAAAGATAAATGTTCAGTTGGTAATGAGATCTATACTTGACAAAAGTGAGGCCTCCCGACTGACATAGCGTAGGTTTGTTTTCTCTACTAGGGTTTTCAATTTTCATGTAGCCCTAACCATCCTTCCATCTCCGATTTTTTGTTTTTGGCTGGTTTTCATGTTTGGTCCACTAGATCCTTCAAATCTTAAGTCAGGATTAATGCGATTATAACATTCGGTTTCGGATTTCAACCAAAATTATCAACGTCCCATCAATGCTCAAGTTTAATGTTGTTGTAAAATGTTGGATGGCAGTAATGGCATCCCGAAATGTTATCAAATATTTCTTTAGGTCTAGGTACTTTGTTGCAAATAGACCAAACCACCCAAGTTGAAGTGCTTTCGGTCACTTTCCTCGGATCCTTATTTATGTCGATTTATCTAAGGACTTACAGGGTCTGTGACAGTGGAACGAGAGGATATCACCATTTTTTTTTTTCTTCAGTTGTTTATGAACATCTTCCAGGCTACGATCCGCGAATTGATGTGTAGTAGCCACACTCAATTTTTCATTAACGTAGGTGTAACCCTAAAAATAAAACTACAGTTCATCATGATAAGAATGAGGGTCGTAAGTAAAATTAGAAACCTATTTACAGGCAAGAGTACAAGACAAATCATGTTGCCGTAAATTTTGGAGTCAAACAAGACTACGCAATCCTTTTGAAGGACAATTTTTCTGCTTGTTTGGCAACCAAAGCTCGGTTTAGTTTTAATTAAGAAAGTGTAACAAAGATAAAATATGAGCTTGTTACTATAGAAATTAATCCTTGCTGTTTTAAGGTAATTGTATTCACTTGTTTAAATAATAAATTTCCTTCTTCACTAATAAATTGACTAATTGAACTCAAAATTAATTCTGTTTTTAATTTCCCCGAATGTGTACCGGAGCAAACTCATATGAAAAGACTGCTCGGATTCAAGAAAGAGTACTGATCACTTGCAAGCTATTTTCAATATTGGACTAAAAATGACTTCCAATTCAAAAGTTGGGTTGCTTTGTTGTGTTTTAATTATATGTCTAAATAATTAGATGATATTTAATAACTCCGAAGTATCCGGATATAGTTTAATAGTTATTCAAATACTTACTCATCAATAGACATCGTTTTCTGAATTCGACTCTAATGTCCCTTGTTCGTGTCTTCTTTCCAATCCCTTAATATACCCTGGCAGCCAAATAGGTTCAGCAGTTGTAACTTTTTATTTAGAATCTTATAATAACTAGTTGATTTACATATAATTTTATGATAAATTTTCTGTAACATGATATTATTTAAAATTAATAGTGCAAATATATATATCACTAAACAATGTTACATTAGAATCAACTGGTTATTAAATAAATGTTCAAAATATAATATAAGTATCATTTCATAAAAATGTCAGAAACGAGACTATGGGAATAACGCATGCTTTTTACGTTCCTATAAAGTTATCCTGATTTCCAACACACTACATATGTTCTATAATGCATACGCACATACATGTGCATGATTATATATGTTCTTAGCCTATATATAGTTTTCTTTTATTTTCTTTTCCTTTTTTTTTTTTTTTAAGTGGAGCCTATATGTAGTTAGTGTTCATGCTACATTATATGTAACTAAGTCTAAAGTAAATCCATAAATATAAATTTTCCATTTGTAGACTAATTGTAAGTTTCTCCTCTAATAAAATGCGCTCTTGAGATTTTGAAAAATTTCAAGCAAAGGGAAAGAAAGGTCAACAGACAGATTTTTATTATTATTATTATTATTATTTTTTTTTTTTTGGGTAAAGGAGAGACAGATATTCAATGAATAGGTTGGCATGCAATTAATAATACGTCGTATTTGCTTATTTACTATATAGTATATGGTACTACGTTATAAGATGTCAACAAAAATGTGGCTGTGGCGAAATGCATTTATATTATTATGTATACTTTGTTCGCTACTAGTACTAACTTCGTCTCTCTCCGTTGCTCATTTCCCTTTCAAACTAAGCCTTTTTCCTCTCTTCTTGTTGTTTTCACACCCTTCACGTGATAAAAATCAACGGGACAACCCTAGGCGGTCCCCTCGTACTGGTCCCCCTCCACCGGTTGCCGCTGCAAATGAGCACAGTGGTTCCGTGGCTCCGCATAACTCTACGCGGCGGGATTTCGGCCATATCCTAACAAGTTCTTAATTTTTCCCATATGATTTTGTCTCCCCGAATTTCTACCCATCATATTAATCAGAAAAAGAAAAAAAAAATTAAATCATCTTGACTAATATAGATGTCCCCTTTTCTTAATATGTGATATAATCTGAGGCTTGGAAATATTTGGTACTTATAAGTAATCTAGACAATCTCATTTAGGCTAGCTCAGTGAGAAATAAAGTGAGAGGTTTGGTTAGGAACTTATTAGATTCAAAATTTAAGAAAGTTTTCATTCCCTTTTAATAAATGTGAATTATAGGTCTTATATCATACAAAAAATATACTAAAATAAAACAAACGAAAAAAATCAAAATCATCAATATGTTGGACAAGTTCTTGATTGAGGGCCTTTCTACCATGATCCTGTTGGTAAAAACTGTGCAACTATAGGGCCCATGAAATGAAATAATGACGATAAAATATATATGTACACACACACACACATATATGTAACTAGAGAATTTATATTGTCGGAGGATCTATACATATGGGCCTGCGGCGCAATGCACAGGGTGAAAGTTAAACTAAGAATTAGCAGCTGTAATTTAGGAACTCAATCGACTAGTACTGTTCATGCACATTACCAGGAAATATTGAAATACCGCCTTTTTTTTTTCTTTTTTTTTTTTGGGTAATAATAGGGATTGTACCCCTTCACTTTTCCCTATTTAAGAACACTCCAAGATAAAGAAGTGTGGTCGAATTTAGACGTCTTCTTGAGCCTATGTTTGGTGAGGGGGGAAAAAAATGGAAGTAAATTAAGAAAATAAGCGAGAGAAAAGGATTTTTTTTTTTTTAATTTATGTTGTTTGGTATCATGAAAGGAAGGAAATGATAGATTTATATAATTACTATTTAGTTTAAAATAAAGATATGAAAGTAATTTTTAAATATCATTGAGTGGATTTTAATTTTCCATCTAACGTTGAAGAGATAAGAATTGACCACTATATTTTTTGTCCACCCTATTTTCTTTTCCGTCTTTTTCTTTTTTTCCCTTGTTATCAAATGAACTACATTATTATTTTCCATCCAATCCTGTTTTCTTCTCAAATCCTATTTTCTCAGGAGCAAGCTCAACCAGATTTGGGGTGGGGAGAATGCTGCTTCACTCAATTATGTTCGGAAAATCTACAAGTCACAAATGATTACCTCAGTGGATGAAAGAAGAAAAAGTTTGAATAAGAATTCTCAAATTCAAAGTCGGAAAATGACCGCATTATTATTATTATTATTATTTTTTTAAGGAATAGATTGCAGAGTTGTTTATTAAATTAGACCTTTCAAAACCACAAAATTATGTGTGAATCTCGATATTCTGAATTTTTGAAGGGGATATTCCAGAAACACAGATATAGAAATATAAAACACGTGTTCAGTTTGAATGAATTATATATAGTACAATTTTACCTAAAACAAAAAAAGAAAAGAAATATGTACACATGATTAAGATTAAAATCTTCTTGATTTGGCAGTACTGTGAGATATATATATATATATACATGTATGTATAAATATCATGCATATATTTCTATAATTATGTGCATGCATTTACCAAAAAAATTGTATGCATGCGTGCAATATAATATATGTTTATACATTATTAATTTTCAGATAATTACTGACTAAAAAATATTTATAACATTTATAAGTTATTAGAAGTTCTCATTTTGGAACTCGTCATCGATGGATAATCATTGTACGATGAATACATTCAATAATTCATACGTAAATAAGGTCGACGTGATTGCCGGAATGAAAAATCATGATCAAGTACTAGCAAGGATATGGTGCTGACATTGAAGATATGTGTGTGTGTGTGTGTGTGTGCATGTGACACTTTTGATCAGATATTTGTTGGTAAGATGGCCGGTAAAAGTCTCAGATTACTCTCTTGAAATAGTTGTGGACATTAATGATAAGAAGTGCCAAGTAACACTAGACAGCATAGAATCATTGCTTTTATTAAAGAGAGGTGCAACTAAAGTCAACATTCAAATTTATTAAAACAGAGGGGGAAAAAAAAAGAAGGAGAAAATCAGTTCCAGCTTCGATGGTTTAAAAAATAATCCCTTTAATCATAGAAAATAAACGAAACTAAACTAAATTTGGAATTATTTATATGTCTTAAAGCTCTTATTTTCCTTTGGAAGAAAAAATTATAATAAACCTTTTTTTTCAACTTAGTAATTATGTCTTTTCGCATGTTATTGAATTTTTTTTTTTAATTTATCCCAAGATCCAAAAACTATAATAACCCTTTTTTTTTTTTTTAAGCAAAGCATATAATTGTTGATTTTCTTTCTTTCGTGTATAATTGATTGTTAGAACTTCAGTGATCACGTCTTTTTGCATATTTTTGAGTTTCTCTAATTTATTCTAAATCTTGAAACCACAATCTTCGTCCTTGTTTAGCAGACATGTAATTATTGAGTTTCTTTCTTTTGTGTATAACTGGTTGTCAGAGTTCGAGTACATATGTCCACTAGCTTTATATATCTCTAAATAAAATGTAGGAATGTTCTCGACTTATTAAATTGGTGATAATGGTAAACTTGACCATCTACAGTATAATTTTGTACTGTTGAAAATATCCTATTAGTGTTCAGGACACAATATAATTTATCATGTGTTGTACATATTTGTTGTAACAAATTAAATACCAGTTGTGCAGGAAAGTATTTATTTTATCTGCAAAATAAATATTACAAGTGATTGATTTTTATCACCATGGTGAAAATTAATTTTGTGAATTAAGGAAAATTATTCATTCAATATTTGAAATAACTTGATATCAATTTTTTAATTAACGGCAGATCCACACGCCGCCACAAGAGATCTCAGGTTTCCGTCAGTAGTGGTCATGGGTTTCGAGGTCGGTAGAGAAGATCTTGCGATCTCCTACATCATGGCGGCGCATGGAGGTCGCACGGCGGGTTTCTAGATCTGG
The DNA here is from genome assembly GCA_024759925.1 of Ficus religiosa. Taxonomy (NCBI): domain Eukaryota; kingdom Viridiplantae; phylum Streptophyta; class Magnoliopsida; order Rosales; family Moraceae; genus Ficus; species Ficus religiosa. Next base: position 8,893 of record JAFMPE010128473.1, read on the forward strand.
CTTGATGCATTTTGGAAAACTTTTGGTTCTGTTCATTGGTTTTGGTGGAATTTACCATTCTAAGATTTTGAGTTGACGACAATTTCTGAACTTTTTTTCTTTCTTAGATCGTATGTTGTTTCTTTTTCATGTGGTTTGTGAATTTTGGAGTTTTTTTTTAATGATTTTTGTGAAATTTTGATTATTTTTGTTCTTTTTTTTAGGGTTACAGTGACAAAAAAAAAATTTTTTAAAACATTCTAGTGACAAAACCCAAAAAGTCCAATGGAATCAAAAGTTACCGGTCAATAAATAGGTGGTTACCGGTCAGTAACCATTGCCAGATGTTAAGTGGTTAGCAGTCGGTTACGATCCAGTAACCAACTGGAAGTGGTGGTAACTGGTCAATATCTTGGATACTAGGTGGTAAGAACTACTAGTAACAACAGCTGGGTTAGTATCATCATGGAAACTAATTAAAAACTTAAGGGTATAAGGGATAAAGAGGGAAATAGCATATTTTAGAGGTGGAATAGAAAATTATAGCAAAATTTTTAAGGATGTGTAAAAAAATAGCAAATTTTAATTTTAATGCTCGAAAATCCCAAAACTACCCCTACCCTTCCTTCTTTCTCCCCGATCTCCACCATCTTCCTAGCCTGTGACGTCGTCTTCTCTGGCTAAGGTTCCACCTGCATTGTCTCTAACAGGGACTGCTTGTTTTGATCTACATCACCTAGGCTCTCGAGACAGTTCACGATTTCGATGGAGTTCCCGAATCGCACAGCTGAGCGATGATTCACGATTGAGTGAGATCTCTTCTACAGCCACTTTGTCTCTCGACTGTTCAACCTGCAAAATAAAAACCAACAATCCTATATCGCGATGGAAAATTAGGGATATTAGTGAGTCACGGCGGCAAAGGATCTAGTCACCAGAGATGAATCTGAGATTGGGAAAGGTCGATCTGGGTTGGCAGACGGACAGCAGAGAGGTCGTGATCGGTCATCACCAGGTTGCACTATCGGAGACAACACAGAAGTTACTGTCACTGGTGAAGGAAAGAAATGATGTTAGAATAAGAAACCGAAAACTTCAATGGAGAAAATCCAATTCATCCAAGATTCACCATGTCAAATCAAGAGAATGAAAGCGGAAGTATACCTTGATCCATGAAAAAGAGATGATTACGGGTTACAGATCTTCTAAACCAATACGATTTTCCTTAGAGAAGAATCTTTGTATTCTTACTGATGATGAGATGTCAGAGATAATATGAATGAATATATCGTATCGTATTGGAGACCATAACCATTTAAAATAACTGCAATATTTATACATTTCGTATTTCTATTTTGGCTCATCCTAAAATTAGAAATATAAAATTAGGTCTCGATACATAATAAACCCATACTATATTCAATGTCCAATGCCCAATAAAAATTAATCTTAGTTAGACCACTTTAAATGGGTTGAACTTTAAAATAACCTATAATACACATTTAATTACATATGTAGACCCACATTGTCAATTATTTTCCCACAATCTCCCACTTGAGCCACATATGTTTTCTTACAAAATGTGCATAACTTAATGAACTCAAAACTTTTGCGATCATGAACAAAGGCATCTATTAACAATCACGTCTATTAATTATATCAATATAGGATCAAAGTAATCTTCGTTACATATAACATAACTAAATCCATAAATGGTCACATATATCAATATAACCAAATGACATAAATCAAATATAGATGTGTAGCATGAAAATTACATGCAATGTGACCTAAACATGCCTATTTCCAACTGGTCCAACTTTACTATTTAATGAGATCAAGTTAAAACAAATCAGAGTGAAAATAAACTGAATTATTTATCTCTACAGAAAATATTGATGAACATAAAGTATCCAAATGAAATCAAAATAGCATTTAAACACAAACTCCCACTAAATTAATATATCATCAAATGATACGACACACATATAAACAGTGTGCTCATGAAAGACTTTGGGTGGAAGCCCTTTGGTAAGCGGATCCACAATCATGGAGTTTGTACCAATATGCTCTATAAACACCTGACCATTCTGAACTCTTTGTTTAACAACTAAGAATTTGATGTCTATATGCTTTGACTTCGATGAGCTTCAGTTGTTATTAGAATACAACACTACTGATTTATTATCACAAAATAACTTTAATGATTTTTCAACACCTTCTAAAATTCGCAGCCCAATGACAAAATTCCACAGCCATATTCAATGGTTGGATGCCTCATAACATGCTATAAACTCCACTGTCATGTAGGAAAAAGCTATAAGTTATTGCTTGGCACACTTTCAGGAAATAGCTCTCTCAGCCAGTAGGTAGATATAGCCTGATGTGGATCTTTGACTGTCTTGGCATCAAGCAAAATCTGAATTAGAATATCCAATGATCTCCAGTTGGTTTGATCTCCTATATGTGAGCATGTAATCCTTTGTTCTCTGCAAATACCTCATAACATGTTTGGCTGCTTTCCAATGATCCATCTCAGGGTTACTCAAATATCTACCTAGCATCTCAACAATGTATGCTATATCTGGATGTGTACAAACCTGAGCATATAGTAGACTCCCAACAGCTGACGCATATGGAATCTTCCGTACTTTTTTAACTTCAATGTCATTTTTAGGGCACTAATTCAGACTGAACTTGTCTTCCTTAGCAACAAGGGTGTCACCTGGTTTACAATTATGTATGCTAAATCTCTTAAGTATCTTTTCGGTATAGTCCTTTTGTGATAACCCAAGTATACCCCGAGAACAATTTCAACGTACTGTATGCCTAATAAAAAAGAGGCATCACTAAGGTCTTTCATTTCAAATTTCTTTGATAGAAATCTCTTGGTTTGGTGTAACAAGCCTATATCGTTGTTAGCAAGTAGTATGTCATCGACATATAGTACCAAGAAGATATGCTTACTCCCACTGAACTTGTGGTATACGCAATCATCAACTGCATTCTTCTCAAAACCAAACGAGACTATTACTTGATAAAATTTGTAATACCATTAACAGGAAGCTTACTTAAGTCTATAGATGGATTTCTTTAACTTGCAAACCACCCTCTTTGGGTCTCCTGACACAGTTTTCCAGTTGCAACATATAAATTGTTTCATCAATGTCACCATTGAGAAACACCATCTTTATATCCATCTGATGTAACTCAAGATCCAAATGTGCCATAACGGCCATGATAGTCCTAAAAGAGTCTTTCATTGAAACCGGAGAGAAAGTCTCTTTGAAGTCAATTCCTTCCTTTTGAGTAAAGCCCTTTACAACAAGACAAGCCTTATATCTCTCTAAATTACCCATCGAATCCCTCTTGGTTTTAAATATCCATTTGCAACCAATGGGATTCATACCTTTTAGGCAATGAAACAAGATCCCAAACATCATTGTCTTTTATGGACTTAATCTCTTCATTCATGGTCTCAATCCACTTCTAAGAATTAGAACTTTGCATGGCTTGAGGAAAGTTGATTGGATCATCTTCCATCACTCCAATGCCATCCTCATGTTCTTGGAGAAAAACTATGTAGTCATCTAGAATTGCTTTTCTCCTTTCTCTTGTGGATCTCCTCACTGGCATTTGTTCTTGAGGTTGTTGAGTTTGCTCTTCAGGAACAATTACTTCATCTTGTTTGGGAAGTTGTTCAACATTGTCTTGATGTTCTGAACTTGCTACTTGATCAATGTCAAGAATAGAAACCTGATCATTATCAAAAGTAATTGTAGAAATATAAACATATTCCTCTACAAAGACAAAGTCTATAACCTTATTTCTCCCCTAAAACTTAATATTCTCAAATAACATTGCAGTTCCCGTCTCGAAAATGGACTTAGTAGCGGGATCATAAAACTTGTAACCCCTTGATCTCTCAGAGTATCTAATAAAGTAGCACCTTATTGTTCTGGAATCCGGTTCTTTTCATTTGACCTATACGGCCTTGCCTCAGCTAGACATCCCTAATTGTGAAAATGCTTCAAACTAGGCCTCTTGCTTATGCAAAGCTCATAAGGGGTTTTGGTTGCAGTCTTAGTTGGTACTCTGTTGAGAATATAAGCTGCAGTGTTTGGTGCTCCTCCCCAGAGAGATTCTGGTAAGGTGGAATGACTAATCATACACCTTACCATGTCCTTAAGTGTTCTATTTCGTCTCTCAGCTACGCTATTCATGCTAGGGGATCCTGGCATGGTGTATTGTGAAACTATTCTGCATTCCTCTAGGAATTTAGCAAAAGGCCCTAGACATTGTTCACCTGATCCGTCATATCTGTCATAGTACTCACTACCACGGTCAGATTTAACGCCTTAATTCTTTTGCTGAGTTGGTTCTCAACTTCAGCTTTGTAAACCTTGAACACGTCCATTGATTGGGACTTCTTATAAATGAGATATAGGTAATCATAACGTGAGTAATCATCTATGAATGAAATGAAATATTACTGACCATTCCAAGAAGTCATAGGGAATAGTCCACAAATATCCGTGTGAATTAATTCTAAGACATTTGAAGCTCTATTGGTACCTAATCTCCTTATGTTTATCTATTTCCCTTTGATCCAATCAACACAAACCTCAAAGTCTATAAAATCAAAGTAATCAAGAATCCCATCGAATACAAGTATTTCAATTCTACTTTTGGAGATATGACTTAAACGCTTGTGCCATTAAAGCGGAATTCTCATTGGTTAATTTGCCTTTCATACCACGTGAATTCACATGCAAGATTTCATTAAATAAGGCAACTGTATCAAGCAAATATAGGTTATCATAAAAGGATAAAGAATTGATACCAATAATATTTGAATTCAAAGAAAGACTCCACTGACTATTTCCAAAAGAACAAGAATAACCAAATTTGTCTAAAGCAGAAATAGAAACCAAATAATATTCAGTCTTTAATAATAACCTAAAATTCCCTATAGCCTTAACTTCCACCAATTTGCCATCACCCACATAGATGAATCTTTCAGCATTATTTGGCTTTCGGTAACTCAGGTAACCCTGCATAGACACACTTATGTAAGTAGTAGCACCAGAGTCTATCCACCAAATGTATCTTGGTAGTGAAGCTAAATTAGCCTCAAAATAAACTAGATTGAGAAGTGTACATTTCTTTGCACACCAAGCATGATATTTGGTCCATTCCATCTTCATATGTCTAGGTTTATGATGGAAGAAATAGTCAGATTCTTCATCTTGGTTCTTTTGCTAGTTCTTATCCTTAGATGTACTTGCCAAGTGAGCACTTTCAGACTTCTCTTGCTTTAGCCTTTCTTCCTCTTGCACATAATGAGAAATGAGCTCATTCAAAGACCATTTGTCCTTTTGGTAGTTATAACTGACCTTAAAATTGAGTTATGCAAGAAGCGAAATCAAAACTAAATGCACGAGTAAATCCTCAAACAGCTCTAACTTTAGTGTTTTTAATTTTGAAACAAGATGAGACATCTCCATGATGTATTCCTTTATATTTCATTTTCCTTTATACATCATTGAAATCAAGCTTGCCAGAAGCATACTTGTTTCAACCTTATTGTTTTTAGAAAAACGCTTTTCAATTTCCTCAAGAAACTCCTTGTCAGTAGTAACCTTTTCGGACACAATGCCTTTTAAGGCTTCTTGAATTCCACGTTTTATGATCATGAGACTCATGCGATTTAAACGATCCCACCTCTCCATGTCCCTTTTTTCCTCAGTGGAATTTTTGTCTATAAGGTCAGCGAGTCGTTTAATCCTTAGCATAAGGTCTAGATCCATGCATCTGAGAATGATCATAACGTTATCTTTCCAATCCTTGAAGTTGGTCTCATTTAATATAGGGATGAAATTGACATTAGCAGATATAGTAGAAGCAGATGCACTAGCTGAGCAGAGAATAAAACAAGCAAAATAACATTTTCACATAAGAATGCATATCAAACAATCATTAAATTCAAATAATGGTGGGCACCATCACAAGATACCTAATACAACATTAATATTTAGTCTTTGGACATAAATATTAACTTATAAGTGGTACTCTTGGTGTAGTAATCAAATATTGACAATAAGTCCTGTCAAACAATAGATCTATATTTGGATCGACTTATTATTCGCATGGAACACTTTAGAATTGTCATATGTTAATTACCACAAGTGTGTATGCAATTCGGCCAAATATTAACCTTCCTTTGGGCCGGTCAATATCTATATGAATTACACACACACAACCATCTTAATATTCCAAATAAATTAATCTACATAAGAGAGGTTACTTTGGTAACGTGTTGGTTCAATTAATCTATTTTAGAATATTAGATATCCAAAGGATATAACCAACAAATCAAAATTTAAATTTAATTGAAAGAAAAATAATAAAATAAGCATTATATGACACTGTTTTCTTTTTTTTTTTTTTTTTTTTTGTCTTTCTTAATATTTATTTATTTTATATATATATGTATGTATGTATATAAAGATGAATGAATAAAGGCCAAAAACAAAACACAATGTAATGTTTTTTTTTTGGTGGTGCTGTAGCATCCAAATATAGGGCTGCAGCGCCCAGGGTCACGTTACAGCATCGTTTCGTGGCCTGGGTCTCGTATCTGGGCTGTATAAGCATGCTATAGCACCGAAAAAATACGTTGTAGCGCCCTTCCGACCCCTAGCAGTTACCAAAGTCCAAAATTCAAAATTTGGGGTCAAAAATTCGCATTCCAAAGCCTAATATGCGAATTTTTAAACCCTAAAATTCTTCCTTAATGTCATTAATTCATAACAAAATATCAATATTTCATCATATCATCATCAACAAGGGAAGATTCCAGAATTTTGGAAGAACAAAATCAAAGAATCCATAACCATAACTATTCTTAAATCTAACAAAATCAAACCTAATTTAGAAAGAAAACTTAATTCTCAATGGTTTAATATGGAGAATGCTCTGATACCACTTGTTAGAATAAGAAACTGATAACTTCAATGGAGAAAATCCAATTCATCCAAGATCCATCATGTCAAATCATCAAGAGAATGAAAGCGGAAGTATACATTGATCCATGAGAAGGAGACGATTACGGGTTACGGATCTTCCAATCTACGCAAAAGCGATGTAGCGTCGAACTGCTGCTTGCTTGCATAATGAGTGAGCCGGGAAAGGGTGGAAGAGAGATGGGGCAACTACCTTTGGGGCCCTACCCAACCTAGATAGACCAACACCCCCAAACAGTGAATTTGGAATATGGAGATTTCCAAAGGAAAAGAAAAGGCCATGGTGCTCATATTTGGCTGCTAAGTACCTCTCCAATGACAAAAATGGATTGACCAACCCACCTCTAAAATATCCTGCATCTATAAGGGTATTATTTGGTACAGAAAGACTTTCAGGCAGGACTTGGGCTAGACTTTGGTTGGGTAATAGTAAGCTAATTCGCTTCTGGGATGGGGATCCATCCTCAACACATTCACCCACTGCCCTCCCTTGGTATAATCTTTCAAACTGACTAAGAAGGTTGGCTTCTCTACCAATCCCCGGTCTCTTCGCAACACCTGTTTATCAAAAAAGTGCTTTCTTTTATAACTTATGGAAGTCCCTTACAAGATCAAGAATGCTTGTTGCCGCGGCTTTCTTGGTTTTTCGCTTGGTTTGGCTGGCTCAGTTGCTATTGCTACGGTTGCTTGCAAGACAATTGCAATAAGCCGCTTTCCCCAAGACACCTTTGATTGAATGTTCATACCTGATCCACCATCTGCACTTCCTACATTCACTCCCAGAAATTGAAACAGGAAAACAGGAATTGTAACCTCCTGGTATGCTGTAGTCAGCCTCACGGTGTGCCTGACTGGCGAACAGTCTCTTATCTTCCTTCTGTGGCATTTGCCCTGAAAAAAGCCTATTTATACCACTATATCAGCGGATTCGATAGATGATCTAAGAGGAGGCTTCCGGTTGTTTACAAATCTCCTGATGGTTCTGCTGTAGCATGGTTGCGATCCACCAGAGCCCCAGCCTTGCTTGCATTCTTCACCAATGCTCGCAGGATGTATCACTCATCCTGCTCCTAAGGTAAGGAGTCTTCTGTGTGTTATAATCATATAACACAATTTTTCTGAAAGAAGAATTTCTGTATTTTTACTGATGATAGGATGTCAGAGAAAATATAGGAATGAATATATCATATCGTACTGGGGATCATAACCATTTAAAATAACTGCAGTAGTTATACTTTTCTTATTTCTATTTTGGCCCATCATAAAATTAGAAATATGAAATTAAATCTCTACACATAATAAATCCATACTATATTTAATGCCCAATGCTCAATAACAATTAACCTTAGTTGGATCACTTTAAATGGACTGAATTTTAAGATAACCTATAATACACATTTAATTACTTATGTAGGCCCACATTTTCAATTATTTTCCAACAAAGGAAAATCATGGATTTTCAAGAAAATACAATATTTTCTAGATAGAAAATCTTGTGTCTTCAAGAAAATATGGTCTAGAAAATCCAAGAGTTTCTAGCTCTCTCATGTTCGACATCGTCATCGTGAGTGACGACTATGAGCGTAGTGAGGCACACATGCCTCGTGACGGCAAGACTTGCATGTGAGAATAGTGACAAACACTAGATCTCCTTGCCAGCAATCTCCTTACCCTAATCTAACTTTCACCAGCTGAGTCGACTTCTTCGGTGACGGCGGCATCCTAGGCTCGAGTCCTCTCTGGTTAACTTCCTATCAAGAAAGAGAGACAGATACAATGGAGAAAGACACAGGAACCTCCACCCACGGAGATTGGAACAAACTCTCGGCCGCTGTCGTGACGTCTGTCGGCATGACATCCTTCGATCTAATAGAGACCGGGCCAAAATTAGAAAGTCCTAACATATTTTAAAAGAAAAAATTAAGATATGATATAATTTATCATGTCATAAAAATATGCTATAAATTTCATTATCATTAATGAAATATGCTATTTATTACTATTTCCCAAAGTAATTATTTTAGAATGAATAAATAAATTTTATATGTTGACAGATCATGGCATTTTTTGTAATAGTTTTGTTCTGCGAAAAAAAATAATCTAGGGCATGAATTACTGGCATTTTTTTGAAGGTCAAGTGTTTTTTTTTTTTTTTTTTTGTAACATTTTGATGGATTACCATTAGTAACACTATATGTTACCATCGACAACACAACAGCAATAGACGGATACTTCTAATAACATGTCAGATTACCATTAGTAACACAGCATGTCAAACTCGACAACACAATACCTCCATGAACTTTTAGTAATGGTAATTTTGTTTTCTATCGCTTAATTAATTCGGATTAAAAATTACATCGTTAGGGAATTTGGTAGTTAGAAAACATATAATGATAAATTATGCTTGCAACAGCTTTATATATACATTTATTTTGAAGTAAAAGGCCCGAGGAGGGGGCTTGGGTATTATTTCTTCACCTACTTATAAATTTAATGTTACGTTTTTGTTCATATATAAACTTAGTATTGCTGAGTGTTGACAACTAAATCTAAAAATTCCACATGGGAAAAGAATGTAAGTGTTGAGTATTTATAAGGTTTTTGACCTTTGAAAGATTAATTAAATGACATGGGGGAGTGCCTATGTACATACATGGCGTGGGCAATAAGGTTGTAGAGGCGCACTTGGGCACAGAGTGTGTGTGTGACACATGGCGCATTGTGATTAAAATACTATTAAATATATAATTTATGTATTTATTAAATTAAAGTAAATTTAAATTTGAAAAAGATGTAACCTTTTGAATTTTTTTTTTTCATAAAAATATATTTTTTCTAAACCCTCTTGAAGAGTTGTATTTTTTCGCAAAAAATATATTTTCTGAATGACCGTTTTTCGCCAAAGAATGTCACCAAAAATTGTCAATTTTTATAAATAATTGCAAAGAAATCAAATTTTACTTAGTGAAAAAATTCGAACGCTCTATCTCTTCTACTGTTTTTCTTTCAAAAATATTTTTTTTAATCCGACTTTTCACTTTTGCTTGGTGAATGAAGGCTTGTCATATCTTGGAAGCGATTTGTTGTTTACCCAAAGTAATATCTTTTTGAGAGGGGCAAATAATGCTTTAAGAATAGCGTATTCATTACGTGTTTCAAGTCTCCATATTCAAAATTTTCAATAATTAAAGCATGCCCTGGGAGCCCATTCTAGGTCGATGCCTCAATTTCTTTGTTTTAAGGCATGTTCAATTCTCTTTTTTTGTCAAGATTAACTATAAAAGCAAGATTTTTTTTTTTTTAATCCCCTTACTTGCTTGCCACTTGGTAGTCATGTGGTGATATGTTATTGCCACGTGGATTTTTTTTTTCCATGTAATGTGTGCCATACAACTAGATTGTCATCAACCCAAAACTTAAAAATATACCTCTTTTTTTTTAATATATTCAAAATACATCTTATATTTAGCTTATGTTTGGTTTTCAAGTCCAAACCTTAAGTTTTTTATCTTAGTTTTTGTCTTTTTATCAAAAATCAACAAAAATTATAACTAATTTTTAAAAGTCAACCAACCTCAACCTAAAAATTCCATTTCAAACCTATGTTCCAAACGAAAACTTAGTCTAAATACTATATTTTCCAATTGCCTAAAACATTCATTGTGTTTGTATAATTAGTCACAAAAGATCTCTTAAAGCCATAAAATTTTAAAAATACTACCCTTCACAAGCTATATCAAATACAATTCAAAACGTTAATTAAACCAAGAGTAATTGGCCTAAATTATCCCTAAAATCTTCTGAAGGTGACGGTTTGATTCCTATTTTTATTATTTCGTCCGAAAAGACCCTAAACTCTCTAAATGTTGATAATCTTGGTCCTTTCTGTCTAATTTTGTCAAGTTAAATCTTGCGCAAGTGATCATTTTTATAATAAAAAGATCGAAATACCCTCCAATTTTTTCTTTCCCCTAAACTCTCCCAAAAATCGCTATCCCCCCCCCCCCCCCCATTCCCTCTCTACCTTTGCAGATCCAGCGACAACCTCTTTCTCCGGTGACGCTAAGGCCCATTCTTTCTCCTCCATGGTCGAACTCAACCCCCCCAACCCCTAATCATTTTTTTTTTTTGCTCAAATAAAGCAAGTCAGAGCAAGTTAGATGCCCCCCCCCCCCCCAAATGATCGCTGAACCCAAACCCCCCCAACCTAGTCGACGAACGTAGCTCTCGCGTCTTCGCTGTCGAAACTCAAGCCCCCCATGTCTCCATCATCGAAACTCCGGCCCCCGTCCACACCGTTGAAACCCAAGTTCTGAAGAACTCAACCCCCCTTCCCTCAACCCGATCTGGGTTTGCACTTCCACTCAACGATCAACTCAGGTCCTCCCCCCCACCCTTGATCTAGGTTCACCACCACCCGCCCCCCCCTGGGCCGCCTTTCCGTTGCCAAAACCTTGGTACACCCCCGATCTGGGTTTGCTAATCGGAGGGGAAGATATGAAGAGATAAAGAAAGAGTGGGAGGGAGGGATGGATTTTAATTTTTTATGATTTTTTGTTTTTATTGAATTCATTATCATTATATTACTAAAATACTTTTTTAAATTGAATCAAATGCATTGTACATGATCTCTTCCGTTAGAAATTTAACGGAATTTGACAGATAAAACTAAGATTGCCAACATTTAGAGAGTTTATGGTTTTTTCAACAAAAATTTAAATAAATAAATAAAAACTAAGGTCCAAACCATTATATTCGAAAAAGTTCATGAACTATTTAGGTCAATTACTCTTAAACTAAACTATCAAACAAAAAAAAATATTGAAACAAAAAAAATCTCTAAAATAATTGAAATATTTGTCTAATCATTAAAAAAAAAATTTAGAGCTTTAGTTAAAATATATTTCAAAACAATTTTTAATTTATAAATTAGTTATTATACTTTTGTTATTTTAATAACTTTAATCACATCTAGATATTTTGCAGCTAATTTAACGTACACAGAATGTTAATTGTAATACGATCTGACGTTTTATCGCAAATATGAAAAGAAGCATGTCGTTTTCTACTTACGACAAATAAACAAAAACTTTTAATGAGAAACGACATGTCGTTTCAGTTCCGACCACCAAAGCATATTCATTCAAACCTGAAGAACGGCTTTTCTTTAAAAATAAAAAAATAAAAAATAAAAATAAAAATAAAAATAAAAACTGGTGTAATCGTAAGTGATTCGATCCAGCAAAAACCGACAGATTCAAAATGTCGAAATGGACGAGGTTTCTTTCAGTTCCGATCCTGGCGGTGTTTCTGTTAGTGGGTTTCGTGTATTACGTCACGGTTTTCGTTTTCATCGAGGATTGGGTCGGAATTCGGAGCTCTTCTGGTTCTCTTAACGCTTTGATCTTCACATTCCTCGCTTCTCTCTGCGTTTTCTCCTTCTTTGTCTGTGTTCTCACCGACCCAGGTCATGTCCCAGCTTCTTATCTCCCTGATGTTGAAGAAACTGGAATTTCTGATGAAGAAACCAAGAAAAATGTAAGCCCTTTTTTTTTTTGCAAGATTGCTTGGATTATGATCTGAGTTTTTTTTTGTTTTGTTTGGTTTGTATTTTGGGTTGATGAGAAAACTGAGGTAAAGAGATGAATTTGGGGTATTTAGAATTTAGTGTTTAGAAAAGTGACAGTGTAAACTTCGATTTGTTGATTATTTTTGTGGGAAATATTTGTAAAAGACGAAGTGATTTTTTTCTTTCCTATTAGTTTGGAAACTAAGAATTCATTTGGCTGCTGAGAAAATAGAGGATTCAACTTTCAAGAGAAGAACAAGACCTTAATTTGGAGGATTCAATCAGAAAATCAATAATCCAATTTCCATTCATCAACGTCAACTCTGAATCAAAATTACAATTACTTAGGTGTTTATAGATTAGCCCGTTTCGGTCACCGTTTTGAGATTGTTTTTAGGCACTATTTAAAAAGTTTTCTACAATGTTTTTTCTACCAAATATTTGAATTTAACGTTCAAATTTACTTTTCAAACCTATGATCCAAACAGGGCTAACAGTAAGATCAATGTAACTAAAATCTAAATCCTCCTACGAGGTAAATGTTCTTGAGTTTGGAATAAAAGACTGAAATGAAATCATATCCTAATGGATAACTGAAATGTTAATATACATTGATTGCCAAATTGTGTTTTTTTAAACTACAAGGCACTCAAGAGTATCTAAGTTAAGTTCAAAGTTAATTCTTCATGGTTTCTTTCCGGCAGAGTGTGCAATCGAAGCTCTGTGACAAGTGCTCCACACACAGGCCTCCAAGGGCTCACCATTGCCGAGTCTGTAGAAGGTGTGTTTTGAGAATGGTAGGTTAGATGGCATTCGTTTTCCATAATTTTAACCTGTGGCTTTTGTTTTTGATATTTAATGGTATTTGTAGTTCGTGATTCTTTCTGCCTACAAAACTCAATGCAGGATCATCACTGTATGTGGGTAAATAACTGCATTGGTTATTGGAACTATAAGGCGTTTTTCGTGCTTGTCTTCTATGCAATGATCTCAAGCATCTATTCTACAGTATGTCTAATATGCTTATTTCCTATCTTCTCTTAATTTTTTTTTTTGCCTGCTTTCTGTCAATAATTTAAGATGCCTTGAGCTATGACATAAACTCATTAATTTTCAGGTTATGGTTGTTACCTGCGCATTTCAAAAGGACTGGGAATTCAGTGGATATATACCGCTCAAGGTCTTTTATGTGAGTGAATTTTATGTTTTTTAGCTTTTACTATTTTCTTTTTTTTAGTATTAGAAAAACCTCCTTCCATTGATAGAAAAATCTAATACAAAGGAAAGAGGATGAAGAATCCTCAAAATTAACAAAACAGAAAAGAACAGGAAAAGAAACAACTACTGGAGACTAGGGAAAATTTAAATTAAAAGAAGAGCAAACGAAAATTAGTTCCTGATGAAATTCCTCCTTGTTAATACAATCAAAGAGAAAGAAAAATCCTTCTTTGTATGCACTGCCATTTAGAATTCACGTTTCGTTGGGTTTATTTCATTGCCATTTCCTCTTCGAATTCTTGTTTTCACCATATCCCTAACAAGATCTTTTATGGGATAAGAAGGGTTCATGATCTTTTATGAAGTCTTTTTAGGAGCTAAAAGACTAGGACTTAATATCAGTTTTATATCGGATTGCAAGTAATTATTTTAGTTAGGTTGATCAACCTACTGGTTCTGTGAATATATGTCATTCGCTAACTGGTTTTGAGTTTTTCGCCTACCATTGTTCCAGATAGAACCTACTCACTTGCTTAGGAGTCAAGATTCTAGGAGTCTTCTGGCTGATTGGTTAAATATTCCACAGTTCTTGAGCTTTTGTTATGTTTTTAGGATGCATGTCAGTGAACCAATTTTAAACTTTTATCACCTCACTTAACCTTCTAATCAGTTATCTACATTTGTTTGTGGTGGTTCGGAAGAAATAAAACATTTTAATCTTTTAAGGTTACTTTTGGAGTTATGATGGTGGCTTTGAGCTTGACGCTTGGTACTCTTTTCGGTTGGCATATCTACCTCATCATCCACAACATGACAACCATAGAGGTTCGTTATATAAGTTTCCAACAGAAAAATTTTCAAACAGGCCTCCGGACTTTGTCACTAGTTCTGCTTAGCCCCATGACTTTTCAAATGAGTCAATGACCCCCTTTGAAGTTGAAGTTGAGAAAAGTGGTAACATTAGTCCTTCTGTTTGTTTTCCGTCCAAAAAAATAACATGGGGCGCATGACTGAACATGAGGTTTTTCTTCCAAAATAACAGACAGAAGGACCAAAACTTGCTACTTTTCTCAAGTTTTCGTTGGATATTTGAAAAATTAGGGAGCGAGTTGTTACTACTGACAAAGTTTGGAAGGGATTTTTCCAACAATGTGCAAGCTTTTCTCCATTGCCTTATTCGTTTTGGTAGTTGTTGGTACTAACAAGAACTGGGTCTTTTACCAGCATTATGAAGGAATACGGGCAGCATGGCTGGCTAGAAAATCGGGGCAGAACTATCGGCATCCTTTCAACATTAGTGCTTATAGAAACATTACCTTGGTCTCTCTCTCTCTCTCTCTCTCTCTCTCTCTCGCGTATAAATTTCTGATAATTCGTCATGTTACTCCTTGGATTGACACATAAGTCCCATGATCAGGTCTTGGGTCCAAACATGCTGAAATGGTTCTCTCCCACTTCAGTAAGCCATCTGAAAGACGGCCTCACATTCCCTGTCACTCGTGATAGTTCATAAGCAGTTACTGTTCTCGTAGATTTCAGAATCATTGTACCATTCATTGCCTTCCAATGAGCACAAGACGGGAAGAGCGACCCATGGAAATGATGCTACACAGCCATAGCCGAATTTGAGAACAACTTCAGCCGTGATGTTAGTCATGATGGTGAGATACCAGGTAGACCTTTATTTCTTTTTTATCAACCTAGAGAGCAGGTAAATATTTTGTTACAACACTTGGCTGGCACAGGAATTATACATTCAACTTTAGGTCACTCAGAAACAACATTTGGCACACTTAGAAAAAAGAAGAAAACTTGTATCTAATATTAGAAAACTATTTCTTTTTAAATGTATTTGTTAATAAAGATCTTCAAGTATGTTGTATTCATTTGGATTACCTGTACTGCCCCGATTAGCGCATTCCTAGAGTTCTTGTTTGTTAGTCATATTTCTTGAGGCAGAATATGCCATGTTGTGTGTTTTTTTTTTTTTTTTTTTTTTTTTTAGATCGGGTTAAAATCATATTAAAATAAAAGGTATGCAAAATTGACCACGAAAAAAAATAAATAAATAAACCATATAGAGATGTATGTATAGTTTTGTAATCCCCTAGAAAAATCCACGTTTTCAATATCTAGCCAGTTTTATTGATCTGATTACTAGGATGAAGCTAAAGCTATGATACAAAAAATCCCAAATGTCAACTGAAACTGATTGAATTGCAGTATCTAAGAAAGATCTTCCAACATCACTAACGTCAAAGAAAGAAGTTAGATTTTATTCGGGATTAGGTAGGTATAGGGAACATGTTATTAAAGAAACGTTGTTTGCTTTCTACTAATGGCGATTAAGCATTGGTAATGTGCAATTCTGACCATTAATTATAACAAATTCAGCTTATGTTTGGGATATGGGTTTGAAATAACCGAAGCGAGCGTAAATCATCCTTCGGTAATGGTAATCGAAACCGACCGACCACGAACCTCCTCCAATCTTTCTTCTTCTTCTTCTTCTTCTTCTTCTGCAGTGACTCTTCCCAGATTCTGCTGCTGCAAGTGTGGTGTTTGCCATTTCCCTTTAAGGCTTGACCAGTCCATCCCAAGTATGAATCCTAAGCCGAAGGCCCAACCCCACCTAAATGTGGGGGTTTTCTAATGTAGAATAACATCTAAGTGGAAGTGAAACGATGTCGTTCTGCAAATGAAACGCACCGTTCCACTTCCATAACCTTAATATTTAAAAAATATTCTTTGCCTTCGCCGCTTCTTCATGGTGGAGTCCCCCACCGCCTACATCTCTTTCGCTCCTTGCCTGTAATTGAACCCCACCGAACGATGAAAACCGATTGTTTTGGGGCAGTGATTGGCCGGTTTCTTATTGTCATCGGGCGGTGCTTGGTTTCGTTTTTTCAGAAACTACCGGTGTCAGTCAGTAACTGAACTAACAAAAATCGTCGCTCACCGAATGATGAACGATCCTAAGGATGTATACTGGACAAGTTCAATGCGGTGTGATCATCTTGTCAACCCATCCAATGAATAAAAATACTCTTTATATCTACCTCGTAATCTGTTTAAATTGATAGAGGTGGAACAGGTTTTCTCCGTCACATAATGGGGTTCTCTGATAAGTTATTTTCATCATATAATTTATAAATTCGAAAAAAGTAAAACGTATAATATCTCAAGTTAAAATAAATGAAAATCATTGTTTTCAATTTTTTATATATTCATCATGTTACAGTTTAGTACTTAAAAAATCTCTTTAATATAGTAATAAGATATAACTAAACAGGGTGGGTAAATGAAGAATTATCAATGATCCTTTAACATGTCTCCACCATGTAATCTCCTATGCGTTAAATTTTTAACTTGATTATAGCCCGAACCATTTAGATCGGGTTTTTTCCGTCCCATTTAATATGGATACCGGTGGAGTTAATGGGTTAATAAAGAAAATTATCATCCCATATTTAAAAAGTTGTTTTTTAAAAA
>JAFMPE010128484.1:1770-12156 GCA_024759925.1 Ficus religiosa
AAATTCGGTAGCAAAAAATTAGTTGTTTGCCCTTTTTGCTACCAAATATTTGGTGGCTAATACATAGGAATTCGCTTTCAAATACGTTTCGCTGCCAAAATTTTGGTACTTAAATATTGTATTTTTCGTTACCAAATACATTTTGTTACCAAAAATTTGGTCACAAAATCTCATATAATTCGCTACCAAATACATTTTGCTACCAAAAAATTTGGTTCCTAAATCTCATACTTTTTGTTACCAAATACATTTTGTTACCAAATATTTGGTCATTGAATCTCATATTTTTCATTACCAAAATACATTTTGTTATCAAAATTTTGGTCCCTGAAATGTCATATTTTTCGTTACCAAATACTTTTTGTTATCAAATTTTTTGGTCACTGAATATAATACATTTCGCTATCAAATATAATTTGTTACCAAAAAGAATTTTGGTAACAAAAACTTTTTACTACCAAAAATTTGGTGACAAATACTTTCTGCGACTGACTTTTTGCTACCAAATATTTTTGGTAGCAAAAACTTTTTACTACCAAAAACAGGACTTTCGGCTACCAAATTTTTGGTAACAAAAAATCAAAATTCTTGTAGTGAAGATTCTTTTTGCTCTTCTCTTTTTTCCTTTTTTCTGTTCCTTTTTCTTTTTCTTTTTCTTTTTCTTTTTTGTCTGTCATTCTCTTGGTCTTCTCTATGCATATAAAGCTTCAAACCATTTCGGCTTTCAACCTTACCCCTCTATTGCTTTTCACCCCTCATATTTTCTTCACCCCTTTTTAACTATTTTAGCATTTTAGCCACTAAAATGGATTAACTTGTTCCCATTAAGCGCTCCTGAACGTTATGCACTTGAAAAACCCTTGAAGATCCTTCTTGAAGATTCTAAACTCATCGAATGATAATTTTCATAAATTTCACTTTTTACCCAAAAATACTTACATTTTGACCCCTAAAGGGTATTTGCATCATTTTAAGTCCATTTCGTATGAAAATTTAACATAAAGCATATTTTAGTCCCTTATTCTTGACTGTGAAGTCTCAGACTCAACCGACATTCCTAGCCTAGTGCAATTACCTTTTACCATCTGAGGGCAAAAACGTCATTTTTCATGAAAACCCTCGAAACTTTTAAAAGTTGCTAGTTTGTGGGGGAAAAAAAAAAAAACATATACCTTAGTGTTGTTGATGGAGTTTGTGGCTCTTTTGAGGGCTTGGAGGCTTTCTTGAACTCTTGTGATGAGGAAAATAAACAAATTTCATCACAAGTTTAAAAACTTTTAATTTGGTATTTAAGTTTAATTCAAATTAAACTATACTTTTTCATCTCAGTTTTTATTTTTTTCTAAAAATTTAATAAAATTTATAACTAGTTTTTGAAAAGTCAACTAATTCTGACTTAAAAAATTTCATCTCTAACTAGCGAACTAAACGCAAGCTAAAACTTTAATCTTGAAAGCTAGTGGTATACTAGTATTTTACTTTGAAAACCGATGAGGTGACGATCTTCTCTTGAAGCTAAATGATATGAAAGTTGAGAAGAGAGATTATGGAAGAGATTTCTTTTAGTGTTTTTGCTTGTTAAAATTCAGAGTCAAGTTGTTTAGGAAGAGAAAATGCTTTCTTTCAATTAAAAAGAGAGTGAAGAAACAAAAGTGGTATTCATACTAATACACCCTTACTCAAAATAAGGTTTAAATTTTGAAAAATAATTATTCTTCATCTTATTATTATCAGCTAAAGCTAGTGGTAGAAAATGAAGAGATTTTTCACGTTTTCTGGGCTCCATTGTTACAATTGAGGTGATAACTCATTTCCCTAATATAGATAGTGCAAAAGAGTAGTTAAAGTTTTGTTTTTATTTGTTTGAAGTGTTTATTTTTCTTGGTAATCTCCACGTCAAAAGATTCTCCATCAAGTAAACTATTTACTTTATTTCCTTATTTTATTTTATTTTATTTTATTTTTCCTCTCTTCTTTGGGCTGAAGCCACAGGGCCAGCCTGTTCGGCTTCCCCTGGCCTTGGGCTTTCAGCCCACAACTGGGCCCAATGGGCCTGGATTGTGATACATTATTATATTTCGTTTATTATTATTAGTGTTATTATTTAAAGAAAAATAAAAACTTGGCATTACCATTTCTTTTATCTTACTTATCTCATTAAAAAAAAAAAAACTTTGTAATCATAGAGTGCACATGAAAAATCATAGCAATTTCTAAAATAAATAGAAAGTCGCCTATTAAAATTAATTTCTCATGATACTCTTACCAGCATTACATAAAAATGTTCGTAACGATAAATTTATAATTTATATTCCCAATTAAAATTGGAGAATTAAATCATAAATTTTTAGGATATTACAATCTACCCTTCTTAAAGAGTTTTCATCCTCGAAAACTTAGAACAATTCTGGGTACTTTTTCCTCATATCATCTCCTTGTTCCCATGTGACTTCTTCTAACTTATGGTTACGCCATAATACTTTGACAAGGGAAACAGTTTTATTTCTAAGAACTTTCTCCTCTTAAGCTAAAATTTGAACTGTTTTTTCTTCGTACCGAAGATCTTCTTAGACTTGCACAGGCATGTATTCAATGATGCAAGAAGGGTCCGAGATATACTTTTTCAACATGGAAACTTGGAAAACATTGTGAACCATTGACAGTTCGGGTGGTAAGGCCCACTTCTAGGTGACCTTCTCGATTAGGTCGATAATCTAGAACGGCTCTATGAATCTCGGGTTCAACTTTCCCTTTATCCCAAAATGCATCACCTCTTTCATGGGTGCTACTTTGAGAAAAACAAAATCTCCAACTTCAAATTCCAATGGTCTTCTATGCTTGTTGGCATAACTTTTCTAACGGCTTTGAGCGGTCTCCATTCTTTGTCGGATCTTCTGGATAGCATCATTTGTCTCTCGAATGAAGTCGATAGTCTCCAACTCTTTCTCTCTTACTTTGTACCAATGAATTGGGGATCTACAGTTTCTACCATACAATGCCTCGTAAGGTGCCATTCCTATTGAGGCATGGTAGCTATTATTTTAAGAAAATTCGATCGAAGATAACTTCTTGTTCCATGATCCCTTGAAACCCATCACACATGCATGTAACATATCTTCAAGAATTTGGATAGTTGGATTGGTTTGGCCATCTGTTTGAGGATGAAAGGCAGTACTAAAATTTAGTTTAGTGGCAAGAGCTCTTTGAATGCTCTTCCAAAAATTCGATGTAAATCGACTATCACAATCGCAAATGATGGATATCGGTATCCCATGCAACTTAACAATCTTAGATAGATACAACTCTACCAATTTCTCAAGAGAGTATGCAACTTTGATTGACAAAAAGTGAGCATACTTGGTTAGATGATCGATTATTACCCAAATTGCATCATGACCTTCACTAATTTTTGGTAGTCCAACCATGAAATCCATAGTGATTTTCTCTCATTTCCACTAAGGAATCTCTATTGGTTGTAGTTCTCTGGCGGGATGGTTGTGTTCCGCCTTGACCTTTTGATAAGTTGGGCATTGGGTCACATAAGTAGCCTTGTGGTTCTTCAACTAGTGCCACCAAAAGTGTTTATTTAAATCTTCATACATTTTTATAGCTGATTATAGTGTATTGTGAGCTTCAGAAAGGATTTGTGGTTGACTTATTTAAGTATTTGAGACCCTTACCTATAAAGTGAAGTTTTATTATGTCAGAGGCTTCTAAGCCTGCTTTGGACAGCTCGTTTTTTAATATGATTTGCATTGTTTGGTAGGTGCAATAGGTTGCACATATCATATTGTTAGCTGCATATAACACAAATGCTTAGAGATAGCAACGTTTGGGGCACAGTTGTAAATGGATAGCAGCTCTTCTTTTGACATGCATAGGGAAAGTAGATGCTTGATGAAAGTTGTGCTCTTTTATTTATGTGAAAATTGTGCTCTTTTATTAACTGACAAAAACTGAAAAAGATATATATATATATTTATACTTATATATGTATATATATGGGATTTTTTTTTGTCTTGCAATAAGCTAATTACACAACAAAATCAAATGACTAATACTGAAATTTGTTTTGTCTTTTCTCCTCACAAAAAACTGACAAGTTTTACACAAAAAAAAAAAACAAAAAAAAAAAAACAAAAAAACAAAAAACAAAAAAACAACTGATACACTTTTTTTTTTTTTTTTTTTTAAATCTCGGCAAAAACTAACAATAGTATTACATAATAAAATTTTGGCAAGAAACCACCGTAAGAAACTAAAAAATTGTGTCTAATAAGGGAAAAAAAAAATTCCTTTGATTCCAAGGCACTTCATGTTGACAAAGACTAACATGACAATTACAGATTACATTGTTCCTAAAAAACCAGCTTTAAAAGAATTATTCATATATCATACAACAAATTAGTCCCTCTGGATAATTAAAAAAACAACCTGACAACTCAGCCCATTCGTCTCAAACACATTATTGGGTCACTTCATTAAAAAATTAAAATAAATAAATAAATAAATAAAAAAAGAAGCAAATATCCGGCCTCTTCAAAATAGCAATTCACACACAATAATTTGTAAGATTTCGTCAAATATCAAATTTTTATAGAAACTTTCCTCAAACATTTTGCTTACATAGAATCTCCACCCAGGGACGCAATCACCATCTTGCTCGGCTTCCTACAAAAACAGAGGGTGGTTCCTTATACAACATCTCCTTCCCCCAGCAAATCATCCACAAATGTCGTTTTACCAAAATGCCCCAAAACTTGTCTCCATACGCGTCGCACGCGAATAAAAACCGTGAGAATTTAACGGGCATTTGTGGTGTGGTCCTTTTATGCCCTTTTAAATAGTTTAGAGGTATTTTAACCAAAAAAAAAAATTTTTAGGGACCGAACAATCACCTACTTAATGGTTTAGGGACTAATGTAATAATTTACCTTTTAATGTGTGCACAAATCGTTTTGTTATGTCTAACCCTATTAATTAAATTCTTAATTTCTCGTTTTCTCGAGTATTTTTTGTTGGTTCACCGTGGGAATTAACAAAGAACATCTTGTCTCTCTTCCTTCTTTATCTCTGTACTCCTCTTTTGCAAAAGAAATTATGGCTAGTGCCTTGACATTCAATTTACCACCAACAACAATATGGAGGCACCTAACTTTATCAGCATAATATATATACATTTATATGCGCTCGATCGAACACGCTAGGTTTTATCAGGGTCCTCTATGAGAGACTTTAGATTGTGCTAATTGACTGTTGAGCTTTCTCTGCCAAATTCTTCCTAAACTCCTTGGGCTTTGTCCCAACAATATTCTTTATATATAAAATCTATTCTATCCACTTATAACTATATCGCCTTTACACCTATTAATGTAATTTTATTTATTTATTTATTTATTTATTTTTGTCTTTCAGAATCAAGCAAAGAATTTTTCTTTTGCTTTTTCTTCTTATTTCCTTTGAATACTCTTTTCCTTTACTTTTTCTTTTTCTTTGTCTTATGTGTCTTGGATCCATTTTTCTGTTCTTCTTCTATTAATATATACTATTTGTATGACACTTGTTTCGCGTGTGTGGTATAAACAAGCAAAGCAAAAGCCCTTAAAAAATTTAGATGACAATGGATGACATGATGGCCACATGGCTATCACATGACAAGCAAAAAAACTATGATCCTAAAAAAGTCATTGCCTCTTTTAAAGAGTATATACATATATATATATATATATATATGTAATATTAAAGAGCAATATAGTATATATAGATATATCGTGAATTAATATTTTATGGCTAATACACTAGAATTGACGTATTAGACTTCACTCTTACATATTTCTACCTTAAGTACTTTTGCCTTGCCCCAACAAATATTCTCTGGCTCTTCTCATATATTTACAACAAGCATATTTCTTAGGAAGTTTTATTTTCATTTTTTTTTTTGGTAAATTATATGAGAATCAAGGAAAGAATTTTTCTTTTGCTTTCTTCGTTGGTGTAGCTTGCTTCGCATGCGACAGGTACAGGCACGGGGTTCGATTTACATTTTATTTTTTGCTTTCATTTGATATACTTAAGTTTTCTCTGATGCTTGTTGCCTCTTCTCTATATATATAATAAAATAAAAATAAAAAGTAAATCTTTTGGTTTTTCTCATTCCCCTTGGCTGCTCTTTACAATGT
The DNA here is from genome assembly GCA_024759925.1 of Ficus religiosa. NCBI lineage: Eukaryota > Viridiplantae > Streptophyta > Magnoliopsida > Rosales > Moraceae > Ficus > Ficus religiosa. The sequence goes on from JAFMPE010128484.1 coordinate 7,950, forward strand.
TATGTCTCGAATACCTTTTTTTCCCCTCAAACCACTAAGATGTAATTGATGGATGCACATCAAAATCTTGACTATTTGGAAGCATATGTATATATAACAATAAAATTGCATAACCTTCCTAATAGAAATTAAATGGTGGATTTTCTTCATTAGTAGAGTCATTTTCATTTTTTTTTTTTTTGGTAAATTACCTGAGAATCAAGGAAAGAATTTTTCTTTTGCTTTCTTCGACGGTGTAGCTTGCTTCGCATGCGACAGGTACAGGCATGGAGTTTGATTCCCCACACCTCAAGTCCTCCACCCACTATTCATTTAATAGGACTTGCTTATGGGTCCAATTTAGTTGATCTGCTCAAGTTTTCTCTAATACTTGTTGCCTCTTCTCTACATATATAATAATAATAATAATAAAAAAGTAAATCTTTTGCTTTTTCTTATTCCCCTGCTGCTCTTTACAATGTTATGTCTTGAATGCATTTTTCCCTTTTTCCCTCCTTAAACCACTAAGATGTAATTGATGGATGCACATCAAAATCTTGACTATTTGGAAGCATGCGTATATATAACATTAAAATTGCAAAACCTTCCTAATAGAAATTAAATGGTGAATTTTCTTCATTAGTACCGTCATTTTCATTTTTTTTTTTAAGGGAAATTTCATTTCACAATAAACAAAATATAGAGGATATGAATGATCTCTAAAACAAAAGAATTCGACCCTGAATCAAAGACTAGATAGACTAGTAAATACTAAAATAGCACAGTGGTGAGTACAAGTATCGAGACTCAAACAGGGGAAGTCTCGCTCGGCACATAAACTTCAAGCTTGACCATTACTCGTTAAACAACACCAAAACGTTGGTGGAATAGCCTAGTCAACCGAGACAAATCCCCACGTAACGGGGGCACTCACCCCACGGCATCCAAAAACAAACGGATGGAAACACAAGCGGAGGACATTGCCTCCACTATTACCGAAGCAAAAATACTAAAGTAAATAATGAAAACACACCAAAGGAGTGGAAGCATCAACACCTTTATTACAACAAAATAAAAAAAAGATCCACTGGTAGCAAGTCATCGGCCATTGAATGGAAGTCAGATCTAAATGGAGCCACCCTCGAAGGACAACCCAATAGGAGGGTTGATTTTGACAGTCCTCAGTTCCTATAAGGAAAAGGGTAAGCTGTATAGTCTCACATCGCTTGGGGATGGATATATATGATGGTTCATAAGTAAATAGACAATCTCTTAATGGTATGAAGCCTTTTGGGGTGAGCCCAAGAGCAAAACAATGTAGACACGAGGCCCAAAACGGATAATATCATACCAAAGAGAGGCACAGATAGTTACACCATCATTTTCATTTTCTACTACTCACAAGTAAGGCATTCTTCAGCGTATTACGTTTTCTATTTTTATTTCTCTGTTTGGATTAATTTGTAAGCAAGAAGAAGATTCTTTTTGCTCTCCTCTTTTTTCCTTTTTCTGTTCCTTTTTCTTTTTGTTTTTGTTTTTTGTCTGTCATTCTCTTGGTCTTCTCTATGCATATAAAGGTTCAAGCCATTTCGGCTTTCAACCATACCCCTCTATTGCTTCACCCCTCATATTTTCTTCACTCCCTCTCTCTGTCTCTGTCTCTCTCTCTCTGTGTCTCTCTCTCTCAACAACTCATATTTGGATGTTTCATATCAGAATTTTGCTTAGATGATTCTCGCTTCGTGGTGAATGTCATTGCGTCAATTATAATTGGTAAGCTGATTTTTAGCCCCTCTTCATTGGTAAGCTGCAAGTTTTACTTTTGTTGTCTACATGCTACGTTAAGTTCATAGTGTTTTTATTCACAAAAGGAAATCTCATAGTGTATGTTCATGGACTTAATCAGACTAGTTGGACGTGTTCTGTTTGCTAGATGGCGTGTTCTGTTTGTTAAACTTTTTTATTTGTCTATGTAAATTTTTCATTATTGTTTTTCATATAAATATCATATTTTGTTTCGCACTTCAATATTAGCAAAACAATACTTTACTAGTTTTTTTAGCCAAAAAGAAAAAAAAAATTACTTTATTAGTTTCGGCAACCAAATTTGGTAGCCAAATGTTTTAGGGGAAACAAATGTTTTATTTCATTAAAAAAGTTAATACAAATTCTTCAAAATATTTCCCAATTTGTAGCTTAATGATCATAGCATTGGGACAATGATTAGTTGGACAAAATTCATATCATCGTGTACAATCATATAATTGTGATTTAGATCTTTATGATTGCATTATTTGGTTCAACAATATGCTTGTGATCTGTATCATTGTGATTCTTATCAATGCTATCGTGATATTATTTTAATTCGTTTCCATTTTTCTATCATTATGATTCTTTTAATTGAGAAATAATTGTGATTCGTATAATTCTGGTAATATATAGGTCGTTATGATTCGTGTAATTAATTATCATGATATCAATGTGATTTATGATGAGATCAGTATTCATCATGTAATTTGTATGTTTTTCATAGACATTATATGTCTATCCGTCAATTAAAAAAAAAAAAAGTATAAGAGAGAGAAGACAAGAATATATATATATATATATATATATAAAGTCCAGTAAAGGTAAAACAAACCACAAATATGAAGGAAATTTTAAATTTGCTATTCCAAAATATTTCAAAACGTTTGCTACAGACGGCCACACATTAATTTATTAAAATTAGTTTTATAAGGCTATCTGGGGAAAATAAAGAAAAAGTAAAAGGTATTTTTTAAAAAATTAGTTGTTGAGAGTGCTTTGTTAAAAAAAAAAAAATATATATATATATAGAAGCAAATTCAAAATATAAATTTTACAATGAAGAAACTAGAAGAAAAAAACTTTATAAATGCCACTTAAAAATTTATAGGAAAAGAAAATATTTAACTAGCAACGTATTTTAAAAAATAACATGGGAAAATTAGAAACTATATGTATATATATATATATATATATATATGTTAATGAAGTCCTTTTAAGATTTAAAGGGGGGAAAAAAAAAAGATCGAGAACGAAATGTTTGCTTCAATAGAAAACAGTAATTGATACTTTTACATATATTGCTAGATCCATTTTCAGGTCAATACGGTTGTTAATTATAATTTCTCATATGATTATTTAAATATTCTCTTCTAAGAAATATAAAACTGAAGATAGAGAAGTCATCCAAAAAAAAAAAAAAAAAAAAAACTGTTGGCTTGGTACGTAGTTGGTATGTGCTCATTAATTAGATCAATCACAAGCATAACGTTTTGTCCTGTTAAATTATTTTTATTGAACGGATATATAATATTTGTGTAATTAATTTGGTTCTGATGTAATTGTTCTTAGGTGTGTGAAAACAGAGAGAAAAATGGATCAAATTCAACATTGGAGTCACCCACGTCATCCTTTGTTCCTAAGAAAAGATCAGGAGATCAACAATGAGAGATGCGGAATGTGTGAAGAGGAAATCGTAGCTCCTTATAATTACTACGCTTGTGATGCATGTGAATTTTATGTCCACAAATCTTGTGCTGAGTTGCCACCTCAGATCAACCACCCCTTTCATCCTTCCCACCCTCTCACTTTGCTTGTTCACAAATACTAATATTGCTACTCTTGTCACCAATTCTTTGGGGATGCTCTCTCTTTCAGATGTGGTGAATGCTATTTCAACATGGATGTGGAATGTGCTTTGATTCCCCACATAACATGTGAAGGCAGAGAGCACATTCAGCATTTCCTTGTTGAGGTTGACAGCAAAGATAATATCACATATTGCTTCGTATGTCACTCAACGGGCCGGTCAGGTGGATTTTACTGCTGCACAAAATGTAAGCTTCTCCTGCATAAACCGTGTGCGGCGTTGCCACAGAAAATCCAACACCCTCTCCACCCCAACCACAGCCTTCTCACCATTTGCGTTGCACGTGAATGGTTCAGATGCAGGTTATGTCATAAGGAAGACAGATGGACCTTAACTTATAAATGTGATCAATGTGATTTTCAGTTGTGTGTGAAATGTGTTATGGCAGTGAAAGGAACCATTCAGTATGAAGATCATGAGCACCTTCTTTGTCTTTTGGAGGAGACATACACTAAGCTTGCTCGCTGTGATGGCAATGACGCCTATTGTAAACAACCAGTCACCTCCACCAGCACTGAAATTGATCATACCCTGTTATCTATACTCCGATGT
>JAFMPE010128495.1:271-10656 GCA_024759925.1 Ficus religiosa
AATCATGTGGTTGCCGTCACACTCAAAATTCCAACACTTTGATCTCTCTCTTCACATTTATTTTACCTTTTTTTTTTTTAATATTTAAGGAGTATTTTAGCTTTTCAATTCTAGTACGTTAATATGCATGTGTTATTTCCTACCACGGGCAATGAAAATTATACAAGGCTTCCTACTGTTTGATGAATTTATTGCTGATGCGAAGAAGAAGACGAAGTTGTCCTTGTCAACAATGAAGGCCTGTAAGTTGCTAGCCAATTGTTATACCAGTTTCTTAGCCAGCATCGTGGATAAGAAAAAATAAGATAAATTAAAAATTGAAGATGTACTTGTTGTACAAGATTTGAGGATGCATTTTTGGAAGACTTGCCGGGCTTGCCGCTAGATAGAGAAATTGAGTTTGATATTGGGTTAGTGCCTGGCACTGGCCTAATCTCCAAGGCACCATATCGTATGGCACCTACTGAACTGAAAGAATTGCATGAGCAACTTCAAGAGCTGTTGAATAAGGGTTTCACACTCCCTAGCCATTCGTCGTGGGGAGCTGCAGTTTTATTTGTGAACAAGAAGGAGGGGACGTACGATGAGACTCTGCATCAAATATAGAGAGCTGAACAAGGTGACCATTAGGAAAAAGTACCCGTTGCCAAGAATTGATGATTTGTTCAACCAACTGCAAGGTGCGACTGTGTTTTCGAAGATTGATTTGTGATTTGGAGACCACCAATTGAATATCAAAGAGAAAGATATCCCAAGTCAGCCTTCAAAACTCGTTATGGCATTATGAGTTTGTGGTTATGCCATTTGGGTTTACCAATGCCTCTGTTGCTTTCATGGACTCAGGAAAAGAGTGGTCAAGGAGTTTCTGAATAAATTTGTGATAGTGTTCATTGATGATATTTTTATCTATTCAAAGACTCGAGACGAACATGATAGGCATCTAAAGACAATTTTGCAAATATTGAAGTGGCACTAGTTGTATGCCAAATTCTCCAAGTGTGCATTATGGTTGGATCGTGTGGCATTCCTTGGCCATGTGTTTTCTAAAGCTGGAGTAATGGTGAATCCTGTGAAGATTAAAGCCTTTTGGGGTTAAGTTCAAGAGCAAAACCGTACAGACCCGATGCCCAATAATGACAGTATCATACCCAAGAGAGGCACGAGTCGTTACATTAGAGCATCTCCAATGTAATGTTAAATTATTATGATAATGGTAAATTTTCACATTTGAATGAAAAAAATTACTCTCCAATTGAGTGCTATCTTTGATGCTAAATTTGCCATAAATTGCTAAATTTTGTGGCAAATTTGCTACAAGATATAACAGACAGCAAACTTAAATTTTGATTCTTATTAGTTGTTACCTTAATTTATTCATATACTTATTACAATTATTTTTAATTTATTTAAGTACTACAAATTTTAATTTATAAGTTTTAAAGCATAATAACAATGAGGAAAAGTACGAATAGCATTAGAAATAACATTAGGCATTAGAGAATAAAGATAATGCTATCTTTTTCACATTCTTTTGTAACAAATATGGCATTAATATAGGCAAATCAATTGGATATGGTCTTAGTATATGTCAAATTTGGCATCAAAGATAGCACTCTATTGGAGAGTACTTTTTTGTCCAAATATCAAAATTTATCATTGATATAATAAGTTATGATGTTTGGAACATTATTTCAAACTAAACTTTTCTAATTTATTTTTGTCTTTTCTGAAAAATTAACAAAAAATTTTAACAACTTTTTGAAAAGTCAAACAATTCTAACTTAAAAATTTTAGTTCCAACAGCTAGACCAAAGACAAGCCTAGTGTTGCGTTAGAAATGGTCTGAAATGTCCTATTTATATATTTGTGTACTTGTATAAATATAAAATTTTGTTCTCTTTTTTCTTCGCTAAACAAACATAAAGTTTTGGTGAGAAATAGCACTTTACAATGCAAGCATACACCGTCAGTTTTTGTGCTTCAATTCTGTTCACTTTGCAAGTGCCAATATTATTGGTCTACCCATAAAATGGAAGGTGGACCAAACTTTTGTGCAATGAGAAATTAATTTTATGGTCTCTATGAATTTCTTTTATTTGAACATATATAGACATGAATTTTATTGGTCACATACATACAAGTCGATTAACATTCCAGGTATTGCAGTTTGACATGGACACCACTTTATATCTCTTTAGAGACCTTTTCATACTAACGAAGTACGAGCATAATATAATAAAGGATTTGGTACAATTTCTCAATTAGCCTATGGGTCTAACATAAATTTAAGATTCTCACTTTATCCCCTGAATTTTATAAACTCTCATTTTTCTTTTAAATTTTGAATTAATCTCACTAAATCCCCTTAATTAAACATTTGTTAAAAATAGAGGAAAAAAATAGTGTTAAGTGCGACCATGTAACCTCTTTTCTATTTGTTTTAACACAAATCCTAACAAAGGGGTTTAGTGGGACTAATTCGCAACTTTTCCATCTGTTTGTAACAAAATTTCTAACAGAAGTGATTGAATAAGATTAACTTAAATTCAAGAGGATAAATTGAGAATTTTTAAATACAATAAAGATTGCATCAAAAATTTAGGAGTATAGGTGGAATTGGTCCAATAATAAATTTCAACACTAGTTATCCGTGCATGTAAAAAACGTTTTGGAAAACAAATAATGGAAATATAGAACATAGGCTATTTTCTAAAACTTATGTAATCGATTAACATATTTACTTAGCTTAAGAATAAATAGAAGTTTTAATCTACGAGGCGTGTGGTTTTACTTTTTTATTTTTTTAATTCTTAATTGCTTTTTATTTTTTTCTTTTCTTTTTTCTTTTTTTTTTGTCCTACTGAAGAAAAAGTCCGGAAGGGGGGCGATGGAAAGCGGGGCAATCAATGTTAGCATATTTTTTTGTGCGTTATCACAAGGTTACTCAGATGCAAACAGGAATGCTTGCTAAAGGCATTAATACGGGCCGATCCTACCCCCGACAAGACGTGTATCACCCCAACCTTACTGAATATGTGAAAAGTAAAGATACATTAGATACTCTCCATCAAATACTAGATTGATAATAAACAAGTCTTCATATTTAAGACCCTCAAGAACATCAGTTAGCACTCAAATTTTTGTCCACTGATCGACAGTACGGTAATCCGTTACTAGGCCCTTCTTTTTCCTGTCTAATAGATGGAGGACTTACTACTAATTTTACTTTTTTTTCCTGTCTTATCATACCAATTCTCTCTCCACACTTCTTCTCTTCTCCCTCTCACTTTCTCTCTCATAATCGTTCTCATATTGAGGCGACCTCGACCTCATGAGGTCGTCGCGACGAAGGATCTCGCTACATATTGGCACAGCAGCGCAACGTCGGCCTCGTGATCTTCACCACTCCTGTGGCCTCATGATCTTGAGGTTCTTGAGGGGTGACCTAGATGGGTAATATTTGTCATCTATAGGTCTAGCGATGTTTCCATGCAGTAATTAATCGACATCTTCATGATAGACTGCACGTAAAAGCTTCAACAAATAAAATTTAAAAAAAATGCCAATGGGTGGGGAGAAGGATGGGCGGTGCTACATGTTGGAGGTACCTATTTTCATCATTTTCAAAACCTTATCAAATTCTGTTGGGAAAATTATCCCAATAACCGAAGCACGACAAAATAATAAACTAAAACAGAAATAAAAGAAAAAAAAAGTTTATGTAATTCGGTAAAATTGTTTAAGTTTGCTGAAGAGGGAGAATAAATTTACTAACACGTTTAGAGTTATACACTCATCAAACTCTCTTAATCTCTCTCTACCCAAAACCCCTTACACCATTTGTCTATCTCTCTTCTTACTTTCTCTCAAAATTAGACACACACTCTTTATTTTTCCAACCACTCACACAACTCATAACATAACCCTATTAATAAGTTCTCAATAGGACATAAAAGTTAAAATTTCCCTCCTTGCAGATATTCAAATTGATCCATTCCTTGACGGTATGTGCAAGAATTGAAAAAGAATCAAATGAGTAATTCCAGTATATAAATATATATATATATACACACACATATATTCTGGACATCTACGAAAGTCCTTGGATTACTGAACATTGTTCCAATTAAAAACTATATGCATGGGTGGTGGTGGGGGTGGTTGCATGATTCATCATTCGTTCGTTTCCAAATGACAAGACCACAAGAGGTTCAAGTTGCTTGGATTTTTTTTTTTTTTTTTTTCCCCTTGTAGCCTATGATTAAAGCAAATTATATCAAACAGCATATTCTAATACACTAATTGAAAGTTATGAAAAATAGCATATTCCTTTTATTTTATTTTTTTTCACAAATGCCAAATCTACCCCTATCTTCTCCAAGTCCCCTTAGCTTTCTTTTGTTTCCACCGGAGTCGCTTTTCTTTTCCTGATAACCGATGACTGAGGTTCGCGATCTGTAGGCACCACGAGGGTCGCGATCTTCGAGCTCCGCGAGGATCAAATCTCCGGGCTCCGCGAGTTATCTTCTCTGGCAACGAGAGGGAGTTTTCTCATCGCGGCTTTCTTCTCCGGCGATGATTCCCTCTGCAACGGTCGCCACCCATTCGAGCCGAGGTTCGCGAGCTCGCGATCTGCGAATTGCCTAGTCACGACCCATCGACATCATCGGGATCGCGACCCGTCAATACCGTCGCGGATAGCGCCGCCCTCCGAAACATCTCGGTCGCGAGTCGGACTTATCCGACGCCGTGCTAAAAAAAAACTATAAAATTACGAACGGTAACGTCGTAAAAGACATAACATGAAAAAACGACAAAAACCCGAACTAGAAGAGGACTAAGCCATGAGCAAGACTACTAATGAATTTCAATACGACTTTGCATTGAAAAGGTGACAGAAAAAAAACGACATAAAAATGACACAACTAAAAACGACAAAAATTAACAAATTATAGTTAGTAATAAATTGTTTATATATACAAAAACAAAAACAAAAACAAAAACAAAAACAAAACAAAACAAAAAAACAAAACAAAAACAAAAGGCAAATCAACCTCAAAAATAAAATAAAAATTTAAAAAAATTGTTTACCAAACATTATCTGGAGTTGTTATAAATTATCCATATTTACAAAAAAAAAAAAAAAAGAAAAATCGGCCTTAAAAATAAAAATAATTACATGTGTTTACCAAGTATTACTTAAAATAAAAAAAACGTATTCAATTTTAAACAAAAATAGCATATTCACCATAAATATATATTTACACAAAAAGTAACAAATATAAATTTAGTAAATAAATATATTTACAAACGTTATAGTTCAATTCCAACAACAAGAAAATAGTAATACATGTATTTACAAAGTATTACTATTAAAAAAAAGTATTCAATTTTAAACAAAAAAATAACATATTTTCCATAAATATATATATTTACAAAAACTAACAAATATAAATTTAGTAAATACATGTATTTACCAAGAATTATCTGTATTTACCATATATTACCTATATTTACAAACGTTATAATTCAATCCCAACAACAAAAACATTTCAAAAAGAATCCCAACAACAAGAAACTAGTAAATACATGTATTTACCAAGTAATATATGTATTTACCACATTATATAAATATACTAAAAGAAAGGGGATTTTCACTTTTCATTTAACAGTGATGAACAGTAAATTTTGCTTTTTTTCTCTTTATTTTCACTATTTTGGCTACAGTATCGCACAGTCTCGTATAGTAACTTTTCTACAGTGATCTACAGTACTATACAGTATCTACAGTTTTACTACATTTCTTTTTCTACAGTAAAATTCTGATTTTGCCCCTACCGTATGTGCTGAATTTGGCTGATCTACAGTGGAAGGACAGTTTTGTCCTCACATATTTTACTGTTTTATCTACAGTGTAGAGTCTTTTTTGCCCCTCTGATTTAGTTGTTTTTCCTTCATCTACAGTGAGTTGACTTTTTTACCCCTATTATGCAAAAATTATCGGCTGTCCACACAGTACAATTACCATTTTACACATCTTTTTTAGTTGTTTTTCTTTTTTCTATAGTGTGTTGCCGGTTTTACCCCTATTTAGAGTTTGTTTTTTTTCTTTATATTGTTTTTGCCATTTTTTTACGCTAAATTTTAGACATTAGATTCCAATATATTGTTGTATTGTGTTTTTGCTCACTTTGCCTTTTTTTTTTTTTTTTTTTTAAAAACGATTTTTTACTTTAAATTTTTTATCTTTATTTTGAATTTTTTTTTCTGGGTTTTTTTTGGTGTCCTTTTTGTTTCTTTTGTTCTATTTTTTAAAGACCCGTTTTTTTAAGGATTATGCATGCAATTTTTTTTTTGTCTTTTTTGTTTGTTTTGTTTTATATTTTAATAATCCTTTTTTTTTTTTTTTTTTTTTTTACGTTTTTGCATGTATATAACCTGAATTTTTTTTTTTGGTTTTTTTTAAATAGTAAAAAAGGGGAAAATGGTATATATATTTTATTTTGTTATAGTTTTTTTGTTAGGGTTAGTTTTTTCCGGTTCTTTTGAGTCTAAAGATTTTTGTTCTTTTTTTTTTAAAATTTTTGTTTTAATTTTTTTCTTTAAATGAGTTTGACTATAGAAGAATTTTTTATTTTTTGTTTTTGTTTTTGTTTTAATTATTGTTAGTACTATTGTCATTTTGATTTTGCATCTCCACTATTGGGAGAGATTTTGACAAGAATTATACTTATTATAATTATAATATTTATCTTAATCAACTCTTTTATTATATAATACTCAGTTTTTTTATTTATTTTTTTCTTCCTTCCCCGTGCAACACACGGGTATTAAACTCGTATTATCTATATTTACAAAAAATTACAGTCCACCCCCAAAATAAGAAAACCTAACCCAATCCCACCCAAATATTTGACGCTACTGTAGAAACGCCATTGCCGAAGATGAAGCCGTCACCGCCAGGATAAGGCTGCTCATCACTGCTAGTTAGTAGTGGTATTGTCGTGACACTGCCGAAGAAATCACGATCCGATCTTAATTTGGCTAAATCATGATCCATGACATCAGCCATCATCGCCGGCAACCCATCAAAGCTCCAACAAATCGGACGATTGGAACCCAGGGCTCACCAGTGCTGACGATGCCACGATTGTCCTCTCCATGAGATCTTGGTTCTCGCCCGTGCAAGCTCTTGTCAGACTTCGGCCGTCGCATGGTTTTCTTTTCAAATACAATCTTCATGACAGCCACGACTGGGACGGAAGGGTGACTGGAGTGGAAATACGACGGCGCATGGAATGTAATTGCAATGCGGCTAGGACTGAATGACAACGGCGATGAGACTGGAAGGACACTCCCTGAGGTTCATTGGTGTTTCTCTGGTGGCAGTGACAATAGGACTGGCGGATTTGGATTTTTGGGTTTGGGTTTCGAGGCTGATTTCGTCTGCTAGGGTTTCGAATTTTTTGGTGGGTTGTTTGAGTGTTCTCAAGGATTGTAGGGGGGTTCTAAGTGGGTTTTGTTTGTGCAGGGTATTTTGGAGACGTAAATTTATTTTAATTAGTAACATGACTGTTAATCAATGAAACATATATATTAATATTGGTCAATCACTGATTAACTATAGTCAATCAGTAAATTAGTGTGATTAACTATGTTTTTAGAAAACAATCATTTTGCTAATTTTACAAAACTTTAACTATTTATTAAAAACTTCTTAAAAAAAGTCATTTAAACACATATCCCATATTTATTTTATATTTTTTTTTTTCAGTCAAAAGTGGACGAGTTAACTGCTGGGTTATAGTCAGTAGAATTGTCTACTGTGAAGGGAATATGAAGTAAAACGAACTTTCCCAGAAAAGAATGAGATACACCAGTTCATCTTTGATGCTGATGCCCCTATAGATAATACAATTTTCAAAGCAAAAACGGAAATTATACATTTCTTGACATAATAGGGTTCACTATGGTGGGCATTTTTGTGCTTTTTTAATGCTTAAAAATGGAAGGTGGGATGAGCTTGTCAAGTGTTATTCCAAACTTGAAGTAGGGTAAGGATGCACTTTATTTTATTTTATTTTATATTTTTTAATTTTTAGGGCTAAGCAGGGTTGATGGCTGAAAAGGATATTTGGATTTTGGCATCATCAAATTTTTTTTTTGTTTTTTGTTTTTTGTTTTTTTTTGTTTTAGGCTAAAGGTCAAGTAAAACGGAAATCAAAGCATAATACCTGAGAGGTTGTTTGAAACAATGATAAGTTAGTTTTATACTAATTAATTGGGTACTTTTAACTTATTATTTTGTTAGTTTTCAATTTGTTTTTAGGTTCTTTAACTTCGTCTTATTCTCTTTTGTAGGATTTAGGTACAAAGGTGGGTTCATTGATTTTCGGTGCGACTGGAGCTAAATTGGAACATTTGGCATACTTTGGAGTGAAGTTTGTGTGCTTGGAAGAGAATGGGCGCCTACGCATCAATTTTATGGGCGCCTGGGTGCTTGAATTGAGTTTTTCAGTACAAAAACCCGAGAGCTTGGGGCCTAGGCATTGTTTCAAAAGTGCCTGAGTGCCAAAAGAGATTTCCGTCTATGTAACTTAGGGCCTAGGCACTGATAAATGTGTACCTAGGTGCAAATCGTGGTTCCTCAAGCAACCATGTGTATAACAGTTTTGTGCCTAGGCGCATAAAAAAAAAAAACAAAAAAGGACCTAGGCACCAGATACGGGATTATGCAGGATTCCTTTTTATTCTCCAAATTTGTAATTTAAAAATCAAATCTTTCGATCCATAGCTATAAATATAATCCTTTTAGGGTTCCAAGGAATTTTTTTGGGCAGAAAAGGGAGGAGGTGTGAAGGAGATGAGAGCAATAGGTGAATTGGAGAAGAAGAGTAGCAATTCTGGGGACGGAACACGGCAATTCCGATTCATAAACCAGTTCGTTTCCTTTTCTCATCATGTTTAGAACTTTATTTAGGATTTTTTTTAGTTTCATTATGAACTAAATTTCTTTTTCTAGTACTATGATGTAGCCGGGTTATGAATGTTCAAATTCATCATGGTTTAATTCAATTTTGATGTCTATTCATATCTATATTGCGTGTTTAATCTATTCTTAATGCTTGTGAAAGTGTGCGAGCCATTTCCCATTAATTTGTGATCCAATTTGAGATTGAGAAGTTATAGTTGGATTAGACTTTGATTAAATACCATGATATTGTCGTAGGATAGAGATATCTATGAAGCTTGTGTGATACTATGAATTTCTTGTTCTTAACAAATCATGATAGGCTTGGAGTTGAGACCGAGAGCTGAAAACTAGCTTGTTGTGGTTGTTTTCTAATGCTTGAGAAAGATTAGTGATTACATTAGGGAAGTTTGTCATCAGCATAAGAATAAGCAGTAGTTGATTAAATTTGGTGCTTTGAGCAGAATTAATCCGATGAAATCGAAAACCCTGGATATCCTAATTTATTGAACTTCTCCTTGCTAAAATCGTGCGTTGTGTTTATTTTAATTTTCTTTCATTTTACTACATCTCATAAATTTATTTTTCAAATAGAATTGGGATTAAAGTATTTTGGTACTTAGTAGTAAATAGTCCTCGTTGGGAACGATATCTTGTTATCACTTTATTACTTGAACCAACTCGTGCACTTGCAAAAAATACCTATTAAGTTTTTGGTGCCGTTGCAGGAGACTATTTAGTCCTACTAATATCGAGTCAAATAATTCTAATTTTACTTTGAATTCCTTTTATTTTTTATTGTCTTTGTTTCTACTTTTTAGGAGTATTCCTTAGATGCATGCGAAAGTTTGGAAGCGAGAACTTACTTTCTTTTGATCCTGAAATCAAGCATTCTTATCGACAAAACAGAAGAGTGTGATGCCCTAGAAATTCATAAACTTGATTCATGAACTATTATTATGGATTTCCTTTATTAATATACTTTTAATGAATTATTTTGATGAATATCAAATTTCAAGATCATAAATGATTGTATAGGTATCATCAATGTGATGATGTTGATGATTTAACAAGGTTAAATTTCTCTATTTAAATGAGAAATTTTAAATATAGAAAAGATGAGTTGAACGACATATAAACTTATACGAAAAATTTATTATGTCGTATTAGAGAGATAATGTTAATTTTTGGAAAGAACCCTGATTTTTATTAGTAGGTCAATTTAACACTAGTAAAAATTGGTGATTACACGACGGTCATTTACCGTCGTGTAAAGTTTACACAACGATTACGCAACAGTCGTGTAATCCAACGTCGTGGAAGATACGACGACGGTTTCTGTGACACCCCGACTTCCCAAGCCGGGTCCGTCACCTTGCTTGCTTGACTTAAACTTGCGGAAAAATTTGGGAAA
>JAFMPE010128507.1:376-11884 GCA_024759925.1 Ficus religiosa
CGGGCTAAGCTATACAAGAATCTGTTAGTACATGTTCCTAGTTATGCATTTCTCTGCTTTTTTTCTTTTTTCTTTTTCTCGTGCTCGTGCATGTTAATTTTTAATCAGAGTTCTTTTTATTTGTTCCCTCAAAAAAAGGAAAAAAAAAAAAAAAAAGAGTTGTTATTTGTCTGATAAATTAATACGGTTGTGGGCTGGCCCGCTATCGTTGCAAGCCGAAGCTGAGACAGAAAGATAAAGAGAAGAGGCAGAAATAGGATACTGATAATGCATCTTCTTCTGCTCTGTTTCACCTTTTGGCTCAAACCAGGACTGATTGTCTTTGTGTTTTTCTTTTCTTTATTTTCAAATGACTGAATTTACTATTATTAGGACTTGTACTTTATTCCTTTAAAGACTGTCAAATAATAATGATGATTATGTCAATTGGTGTAAAGAAGTGGGGATAGCAACCAAACCTCGACCCATTATGATTAACGACAATCTCATGAACAGATATAAGTTGACTTGAAAACAACATGAAGGATCATTAACAGATATAAGTTGCATCGTATGTGAAAAATAATTGTTATAATAAATAATTAATTATTAAGATAAAGATATATAAAAAAAAATTAAATAGTTATTGTAAAGAAATAGAAAACATTTTAAAACTTAAAAACGACATCATAATATAACAAGTATCATAAAAAAAAATAATAAATAAAAAAACATCATAATAGTGTACTAATATCATAAAGAAAAAAACATACCACATTTTAGAAAACATCATAATGAGATAGTAATTATCATAAATAAATAAGTAATTTCAAACTACATTTTAAACTTTAGAAACTAGACCAATAAAAATAGAAGAAGAAATTATTATAATACAATTATATAATTATCATAAAGAACTTAAATCGTACTAAAACAGCAATGGTCAAAAGAACCAAAAGAACCATCATGAAATATGCAAAATGCAAAAGACATTTAATTTCAAATTCGAAGAGCAAATGAGGAAACAATAGTGACCCAAACACCCAGAACTAATAGAAAACAAAAGGAACTTAAAAACGACATTAATATGGCAAACAACACCATCAACTAAAAACGACAATGACTTGAACAACGAAAAACGTGTGAAAGCCACCAATTGAACGACAACCACACTTACAGGCGATATCAAACGTTAATCAACGATTTATTTGAAAAAATTGGAAGGATAATCAGACATCATCAAAAAAGGACACCGAATTTATGAGGAAAACGATAAAGATAATAAATTAACTTGAAAAAATTGGAAGGACAATCATATGGCAAGTGACATCATCAAAAAAGCACACCGAATTTATGAGGAAAATGATAAAGATAATAAAAGACTTCGAGCAAGAGGTGGAAAGAATATCATCAGGCATAACACAGTAACAATTTCACATCTGTGTACTGTAGTATAGAGTAAAAATTCATGTACCCAAACTCAGAAAAGGACTGTCACACTAAATGGTAAACAGTAAATTATGGCCACTAACTTTTTTATGATGCTGGGATACGGCCACCAACTATTTTTTTATTCTTTTTTTTTTTTTTGGCTGCCAAAAGGTCCTAAACTTTAAAAAAGGGGTGCAAATTAGTCTTTTTCACTAATAAAAGTTAAAAAAGGGATGGAATAGATCTCATGTATAACATATGTAAGTTGAATCATAAAATTTTTTTCATAATTACTCTTACATAGGAAATTATGTGTGAATAATGTGCAAATTTTTGGTTAAAAGTTTAACGTTTTTTTAGGGGAAAAAAAAAGGATCATTTACCACCTTTTTAAAGAATTGAGGACCTTTTAACTAAAGAAAATATTGGGACCAAATCACAACTTAAAGATAAGAGACCAAACAAACATATTAACAAATAGTAAATTTAGAAGATGGCCATTATTAACATTACTAATTTGAACAACAATAGCTTTGCAAACATTTTTAAAACAAAAGCGTGCCAAACGTCAACATGTTAAAAGACAATGACTTCAAGAAACAATATGAACGGGTTAAAACGAGAACTACAGCACAATATAGTAACTAAAAAATGACAGAATAAGAAAACGACAATCACCCTAACAAACATGAAAGAGGAAGGCATCCATTCCAAAAACGACAACTTCAAAGACAACAACTTATGAAAAGCACATGAAATATGAAAAAGAGAGATGCAGAAACAATATAATGTTCAGAAACGATGTCCACTGTGAAAACTAAAATGACCCAGGAAGGACCAAACCGAAAAGCTAGAATAATTAAACAATTAGAAGTTCTGAAACGACAAACATAATTAGAAATGGAATGGTAAACAATAGACGACACCAAATTTAAGACAACCTTTAGTTTTTTCATAAAACTACCGCCGTAGTTTTCACATTTGAAAGGACAATAAAAATATTATTGATATTTTTATTACTTAAGTAAGAAACCTTATTAATTTATATTTATTAATTATAATTAATTATAGTATAGTAAATATTATAGTAATTAGAGTTATATGGTTGAACATTTCCTATTATGTTTATTATAACAATATTTTATATTATTAATGATATAATGACTAGTATTAGGTTTAGACTGAAAAATAATAAGTTGTCTACTTGAATTGATAAATATTTCTATTTTTTATTATTGCAATAAAACCAATTAGAAATCAACAAAAGAAAAAAGTAAGTAGACCTAACCCATTGAATCATCACTATATCCACAATTCTGATATTAAAATTAAAAATTGGAATGGTGGATCTTTCTTTTTTTTTTTTATTTTTTCAAAAGCAAATGATTACATATTTTTTAAGCAAAAGTAACATGGAAGACAACTATTTCTTAGCATGTTTAGAAGTAGAAACTATTTCTCTGAACATTAAAATTTTTTAGGGGGCAAAAGCAAGAACACTTGAATAGTAACACTTCAAAGAAAATATAATAGCTTTTTTTTCTTATTTCTAATCTGCAAGGGTCTTAGATTTGAAAATATTTTAGCCTTAAGTTTAGAGTTAAGAAGAAACTTCCAAGTCTAATTCTAGAAACAAACAAGAAAGACAATAACAAACAAACATAATTGAGAAACTTTAAGCTAATTCCAGAGTAAGAAGTTTTAGAAATCTCACTTGTTTTTCTCTTATATAAAGAGCTTGATAGGAATGTTTGTCCAGCTCAGGAGCACCAAAAAAAAAAAAAAATTCCTCGAAGGAGTGGCTATCATAACCAATAAAAGGCCAAAACTAAATTTTAAATGTTTAATTCATCTTTTTATCCTGTAAATGTGGTTGAATAATTTGGTTTACTGATCAGATGAATTAACTATGAATTATTAGCTTACTGACCAGATGCGCAAGACTAGGCTCTAAGAACTCGGCTTTTCAATGTTCTCATGGCGATGTGCTTCAGTTATTTCACAGAGTGGGGCACTACATAGAAGAACCTGAGAATGAATTGTGACGAATAAGGTAAAGAAGTTTGGAAAAAACAGAGCACTAGATCAACTTCCAGTGAATTTCAATGTTTTCACACCAACATCTATATAACATCTGAACTAAAAATCAAACCTTCAGAAGAGTAGTCATGACCGGTAAGATATTTGAGCATTATTGTGCATCCCGCTTGCTTCTTTGACCGAAGGCATCCTCTGAACCACTACCTGAAAGTAATAAAAGCCATCAAATACTCAGTTAACAACCAAATTCCTCAAAAGTCCAGTTGGCGAATCCACTAATATGCATCCGAAAAGATACAAAGAAAAAAGAAGACTGGAATCCTCAATCCAAGCAATTATACAGAGAAGAGCTCCCTGACTATCTTAAATCCTTCTAAAGCAAGCCCGTATGCCTACAGATGAAAACAGATTCAAATCAGCAAATAAAGTTAGAAAAGCCACAACGATAGCTTAAAAGAAAACAATATATGTCCACAACCTAAAGAAGTAAGTACAGAAGTTCAAAAGTTTCTCTTTCTCAATGATTTCCAATCAGTTTTTAGTACCCAAAAGAGAGGACTAAAAGATCAAAACTTTCTGGAATAATATAGCAAGAAGAAAATGGCCCAAAAGAATATTGGAATTAATGCTTCTTTATGCACAATGTCACGTTCTCTCATTGTGTGATAATGAGGGTGCTCATCTTGGTCATCCATAACAACTTTTTAGTAAACCATGAAAGTAGCAAATGGGGCAATATCCAGCTTAAAAAATTGCATGGAAGTGAAATCTTCAGCTAGAAGCCCCAACGTTATCAAAATTTCTGATGCATGCTACACTACACTAGATCAGCTTATATATCAAGCAAAAACATTTGAAAAACATAGGACAAAGCCAGATAAAAATTTCGGCCAAAGAAAAAGGAAATGAAGGAAATTTGCACAAACAATTACAAAGCTACAACATTAAATTGCTGGGACAACTTACCTTAACGAGTCTACATTTATCACATGCCCACCATGTTGTGTTTTCAGAAGCACGGACGCTCGAGCATCTGGAGCTGTTTGACATACAGCTAAAAAAGCTTGGAAGAGTTAGAGTTCCATCACTTTATCCCAATGTTCCATTCAAGACCCACCCTTAAAACAGTCCATTCATCCTCTGACCCTGTTAAAACCAAAATAGAAAGACGTGAGCCAAGGTGGGAAAGACGACGACCATATTTGTAACTAATAACACCTCTTTGCTTGCAGGGTAGGTAGATACGAACCTGATTAACCAAAGGAAAATAGCAACAAACAAAAGACCAGTGCCAATCATATATTCTCAAAGGAAACCCAAGCAGGAACATTCAAGGGACATCCTTGCAATAAGATCTCGGCAAATATAAACCAGCAACTTTTCGCCCCCATGGTCTTAAAAGCCTTACTGCAACACCAATTCCCAGTTAAGAAATGAAAACTGAATTGAAAATAACCCAGCTGGTTAAATTTAAGAAAGCTTTTAATAAGCAGATAACCTTCTTCTCTAATGTGTTCTGAACATTATGATAGGAAGTTATAAAGTTGGAAAGAGAAATTAATACCAAAGATATCAACCGCTTTGAGCTTTCTTGCGAACCAGTGGGAGTGGTCTTTCCTGCAATAACACCCTCCCCTGAAATTCTACTACCCTGTAAAATGTATGAAAGATGTATTAACAAAAATAAGCAAGACTAATTATTCTTTTCTCTTTGAAGGAAACAAGACTAATTATTCTAATTGAGCTAGTAAGAAAGAACGCGATTGAAAAAATTTCAGACACTTCAAAAAGTTTTCAAGTTGTCTCCATTCTTCAAAAGAGCTCATAATAGGATTTGCAGCTGATCCTAATGTTGTGTACTCCATCGAGGCAAGATTCTATACTAGTCCACCTACCTGACTAGTAACAAGCAAAACACATTAGTAGTTGCCATCTAGAGAAAAAGAGGGTTCCCAAAGGCAAATTATATGGAAGAGGTTGGAGGAAAATCATACCCGCACATTCTTTAGATGTTTTCATTTAGTTCCCCTTGGTTTTCCACCTCTTGAGAAAAGGATTCGGCCATTTTTCTGTAAGACTAGTAAAATGTTAGCAAAAAAAAAAGGGCCTAGTAGTTGTTCCAGAAATAGCAAGATAAAAAATCAAAGATGCTCAGAAGAACTACCAGAGGTGCAAGACTGCTTTTTCTTTATATTTCATAACAGGATAGCAACTGGTCCTACCGTTGCATGCATTATCAAAGCAACATTACTTATCCGTCTAGCTACCTGATTATTAACAAGAAATGCACATTAGTAAGTACCACAAGTGGGTGGAGCAAATGAAAACCAATAATACAGCATTGCTTATGACATCTTGTAGGCAATTAGATCTCAGAAATTTTAAAAGCTTATTGTGTGACAAGCACAGGACCAGCATTTGTGTCTTTCGATAATCCCAAAAGTTCATAATGCAACATAGATAACAAGTATACGTGTTAGAAGCTGAATAGCAATCCAGTCAAACTATGATAGGATTTTAAGGGAGAAAATAAAATAAATAAATATAGAAGACCATATCCTTGTACAGTAGCACAAAAAAATAGCCTTGGAGTGCATCACTGGCACAAGAAATGTAAAACAACCATCGAGTCCATAGATAAACACGAACTTAAGCCATTTGTTCCATGAAAGCATGAATGTTGAAATTAATTGTAAAGTTGGAGAATGGAGAAAGAAAATACGAACCTGTCGAACGATTTTATAGAAAGACATCTGCTGTCTTGAGTTTCATCCTAAGCAATGGGAGAGGTCTTTGCTATGTTAACATCCTCACCTGAACTCTAGTAAAACCTATCAAATAAGACCGCGATTCTAGTTGAACTGGAAAGAAAATATAATGATGACAAAGTTTTGACCACTTACAGGATATGCTGCTGATGCACTGTTATTTAAGCCATCCATGAAAGATTTCTTCTTCTATTTCATCTACCCTTTTTTCTCTAAGAGTCTTCCTTTTCCTTTTCCCTAACTTTCTTTCTTTCTTCTTCGTCACACACACTATATTCATATTGTTATCACGTTCATATTTTTTACTCACTCTCTCTCTCTCTCTCTCTATATATATATATATATACACACTTGTCCTTGTCCTTCATAATTCTTTTTTCTCTCTCTCTCTATATTTTCATGGCCTGGTGATGATAGCAGGAAAATCTACATAAAACATTGATGAAGATAAAAACATTAAATCAGGAAGGAAAACACAAGGCAGCATTTTACAATAATAGAATAAATCAAAACAAAAGGTATGAAAGAACCTCAAGAGTTTCCCGTCTATCTAAGAGTTTTGTCATAGGAATCGAGCCTGAACCTCTTGTTATGTACACCACTTGCCTGAGTCATACCAAGGAAACCATATCAGTAAGTGCCCCCTTAAGAAAAAGATGGCTCTCAAAGAACAATTACATGTTGCATGAGTTCAAGAAAACATATATTCATTTGAACTTCCTAGAGAAATCATACCCCGTTGTGTCCTTCAAGTGCAACTGCCATGGTTTGGAAAATTGCTTGAAGCAACTAACCCTTTATCTTCGTCCTCAGCAAGTGATTGGTCTCGCTAATGACAGCATCTCCCGAAACCCTACTACCTTGTTGTATCAATCACAAAGATTTCAAATATCAGACTAGTTGTTTTAGATATAGAAAGACAACAGCTAATAATTGCCTCAAAAATTACAAACAATTTTGAGGAGGACCAGCAATATCCAATTTACCATTAGCAGCATGATATTCTCTAGGAGTCATCATCTTGTCTCTGTCTCATTAAACCAACAACAATGGCATGCATTTCGTACTAAATAAAGGAAACATTAAAGCTATTAGTGCATGACTCTATAATTTGAAAATATAAAACAATGGAGAAATACAATGACTCTACAAAGTTTAGTTTCCACCTTTCTATCAATATACCTTCTACAATGCTTGACGCGCAGCTTCTTGATGTATCTCTCCCTTTGAGCCTTTTCTGCAGCTGCCACTTCCCCTTGCAATCAGGCTTTCTTCTGACGTCAAAAAACAGAAGCGCATGAGAATTTTATGCATTATTTAGCAAAATGGCACTTTTGTCACAAACACTGAGAGGTCAAGGTTAAGATTGAGATTCCAGACCTCTTGTTTCCACCTGCAAGTTCCTCTTTCTCCTTTCATAAATTTTCAAGATCCTACTTCTCACCCTGAACCAGATACCTCATTGTTAACGACGATTACTAGGACCAAAGTAACAGAAAAATCTAAAGCACATGCAGTTGTGCACACACACGATGTGAATCTGAATATTGCAACCAACATTCTCAAATAAAAGTCTAGAATAAGATCTCAGCAACTTTACAAGCTTACCATTTCTACTGCCACGGTTACGCCAGCATTCATGCTTCTTACCCCTTTTCACTATTTTTTCTTTTTCTTTTTTTTTTTTTTTCCTTTTGCTCTCTCTACTCCTTTTTTTCCTTCTTCTTTATTTATTTATTTATTTATTTTGGTCAACTCCCTCTCTCTCTCTTCTTTAATATTTTTCTGTCTTCTCATGCATTGGTGAATAACAGCAGGAAGCTTTCCCTGCAATCAAGATGCAAATGAAAACATTAATCAGGAAACTAAACATAAGGCATGTTGAAAAAAATAAAATAAAACAAAAAGAACAAACCTAGATATTTTCCCGTTTATTTGAAAGTCTTAGAGTATGTAGGATATGGAGCTTATCTCCTTGTTTATATGCCATTTGCCTGACACATCACCAGGAAAAAACATTAGTAAGTGCCACCTGAGATGGTTATGGATGAAAATTGCTACGTTGTACAAGTAACAATAAATTACCAGTTTGTCCTCCAAGAGTTTAAGCTAGAGACATCATACCCCATTGATTTGTATAGCAAATGCCATTGTTTGGCAAAATTTTCTGTCATGGAAAGTTCAATTGTGAGAAGAGGGAAATAAAGTGAAAATATGACGGACAGAAAAGTAGCAACAAGAATTATGAGATAAGAGATAAACAAAAAAATATACCTTGTTTAGCGGGCCTTGTCCACCACCAACAACAATGGCATGCATTTCCTCCAGCAAAAAGGGAACTTACTAAATATCCGAGGCAAGAGAAATACAGAAGCTATTATTCCAACATAAAGAAGCAAATTTTGATTTAAAAGATAAACAGAGAGTAAACTACAACCACAAAGATTAGTTTGATGCCAAAAGTGATTTATATTGCTTAAACTATTTAATGGTAGAGAAATCCTAAGTTTAGTTTTCACCAAAGCTATCAAGTGTACCTTTTACAATGCTTGCAGCACAACTCCCATTGCAGCTTGTAAGTTTAACCTCCTTTGAGCCTTTCAACAGCTGCTGCTTCTTTTCACAATCAAGCTTGTTTCTAATGACAAAAACAGAAATGCACCAAATTTAACGAACTAATAAAGCAAGCAGGCACATTTTCTCAAAAACACTGATATGTCTAGGTTACGAGAAAAATTCTAGACCTTCTTGTTACTATATTTCAAGACAAATCTGTGAATTGCAACCGACCTTTTCAAATAACACCCTAGCAAGATGATCCCGGCAACTTTACAAGCTTGCTGTTTGCATAGCCACTCTTACACCAGCACCTGCAGTTCTTACCCTTTTCTCAACTCAATCTCTCTTTACTCTTTCTTTTTTCTTTTCCATATCTCTTTTTATTTTTTTAATTTCACTCTTCAATTTTTATTCTCTCTTTTTTTTGCACCTTTGTTTTTCTAATTTTTTTCCTCTCTCTCTCTCTCTTTTATTTTATTTTTTTTTTGGCTCTCACATCAACCATTTTTCCGCTGCCTTTTTTCCTCTGTTTTTTTTTTAATTTTTTCCTTTCCCTTTTTTTTTTTGCTCTCTCTCTCACACACGCACACATCAACCTTTTTTCCTCTGTTTTTCTTCCTTTTCCATTTTTCCAAGGCGCTCTCTTTTCCTTTCCCTCTGTTTTTCGTCCTTTTCCTTTTTTTCCAAGGCTCTCTCTTTTCCTTTCCACAGTCTCTTTTCTTGACTTTAGAAATGATGACAGGAAAATTTTCTTGCAACCAAGAGGAGATGAAAATTTTAAAGCAAGAAGGAAAGCACAAGGCAGCAGATTTAAACAATTAATAGGAAAAAAAAATATAATAGAACAAACCTCAAGAATTCCATGTTAATCTAAAATGTTGATAGTAGGATATCGAGCTTATCCCTGTGTTACCTACACTTGTCTGACTCATTACAAGGAAAACGCACTAGTAAGGGCCACCCAGAAAAATGACATGACACTCTAAGGAAAATTAAATCGTACAAGTTGAATCAAGCACATACCCATTGGTCCTTCAAGTGTTTCAGTAGGAGCACCAGAACCCAGCGTGATTTTTGTAATTGCCACTGCTTTTAAAGTTTTCTGAAATGAAAGTTCAATAGCGAGCAAAGAAAAGTGAACATGACGGAAACAAAAGTTGCAATATGATTTATAGAGATCAGAGACAAACATAAAAGAGAGTTATCAACATAGAGACAAAAATCAAGCCCTAAGAAGACAAAGTTAACAGCCCATACAAAAATAAACTTAAATGAATCCATGATCCCCAGAAAGAGATGGTGCCCAAAGAAAATTAGACTGCAGAAGTATATGAGAACCATGCTCACATGTCCTTCAAGAGTTTCAGCTCGCCCATTGTGATTTCTGAAAAGAGCTTTCGTAAATAACAACCAATCATGTAACTCCACCGCTCTGTTTAATACAATACAACACAAATTCATTCCAACGATTAATTTTGAATAAGCAAGACAAAACATAATGTCACACTACACCTAGAATGTCACCACCTTAATTATTTTCAAGCATTTTTCAAATGACAAAAACAGAGCTGTACGAGATTTTTACAACTAATCAGCAAACAGGCACACCCTGTCACAAACACTAATATATCAAGGTTACAAGAGAAACTCCAAACCTTTTTCTTGTCGCCTCTCAAGTTCCTCTTTCTGTCTTCTGTTTTTAAGGATCCCACTTCTCACCCTGCAACAGATTTATAACCATGATTAAGGTGCAATATGCTACAAGTAAAAGTAAAAAAGAAAAACATACAAACACACCACAAAATATGCAGCAGTTTGTTAACCAACCTTTTTCAATAACTTTTTCTTGAGCTTGAAGATTTCTGTTGACAATAGAACCCCCAAACGAGCTGCAAAAGAATCTATCAACCTGAAATCAAAGATGAGAGCTGCAAATTACAAGGGTGCACTCTTGATACTTATTTCCTCCAACCTGTTGCCGAGTACTTGACAAAAATAAATCTTGTACTTTCACAGGAAACAGAAAAAGAAAGGCAACAAGATCTTAATGGCTTTAGATGCTTCCAGTTTGTCCAGCAAGGGTTAGACCAAAATTTGTGCCTCTTATCCCTTGTTTTACTCTTTTTCCTATCTCTCTATCTTTGTCTCCCCCAGCATTTTTTTTTCCGACTTCTCTCTTCTATTCATTTTCTTTCTACTTTTTTTAATTATTTTTTTTCATCTTTCTTTTTCCATTTCCATCCTCTCTCTCTCTCTCTCTCTCTCTCTCTCTCTCTTTTCTCTCTTTTTTTCACTCTTCATTTTTTTTCGTCTGTTTTTTTCTTTTCCTTTTTTTTTTTCTGTTTATTTTCACCATGCATTGGCGATAAACGGCAGGAAAATTTCCCTACAATTAAGATGAAGATGACATAGTTAAATCATGAAATAAAATTAAAGGTCGTACTAAAAAATAAATTAAAAGAGTAAACAAAACAAAAGGAACAAACCTAGAGGGTTCCCGTTTGACTAAATGTCTTACGGTAGGATAGAGAGCCGATCTCCTTGTTTATGTACCACTTGCCTGACTCATCCAAAGAAAATAAATAAATAAATAAATAAATTAGTAAGTGGCTTTGGAAGAAAAATAATATTGCACAGGTCCAATAAAACACATAGCTTCGTGTTTAAGCTAGAGAGACGTCATATCATTCTCCACTGATTTTTTGTTTTCTCTGAACAGCCATGGTTTGCA
>JAFMPE010128518.1:2545-13020 GCA_024759925.1 Ficus religiosa
ATCCAGCATTGAGAAACATGCACAGTTGATGGGAGTACTTGCCTAGAAATTAACCCTATGTTTGGAGCAACCATTTGTGATATGCTTGTGCAATTTGGATGGACCATTTTAACCGTCTATTTAAGATTTGTACACAAATGGCAAAAGGAACTCCCCCCAAAATCTGGGTCATTCCCATCTATTTTTTACAGTAAAAGTGGAAAAAAATTCAAAAATTATTCACTCTTATTTACATTTCAAATAGTTTCTTCTAATCGCATGTTTATATATTTCTTTTCAGTTATTCTGTTTGGAACGTTAACATCCAAAAATCAGTTCAGATGACTGTTTAAATGTTTGTGTTCAAAATTTTTCATTTTTATGTTTCCAATTCAATTGTGTTATATTCAGATGGTTCTCCCAAATGAACCCAAATTTATGAATCATAAAATTATAATTATTGAGATAAATTTTATTGAGTAAGTTTTTAATTTTTCTTACCATTAATAGTCTCTGAACTGAAAAATTCCTTTATTAATAGTCTGTCTGTAAAATTATTGAATGCAAAGCAGCTCGGATCGTACATATGAAAGAAGCAGACTATATTTTTAGCATAATTAGATGCCAACTTTTTTCCTCGATTATCTATTTCTTGAACAGAAGTATAAGTATCTTATAAAAACTGTTTACAAATAGAAAATTGTTCGCAGTGTCCCAAGTATACAAGGAACAAAAAAGTTCAATGTCTAAATTTGCTAAAAGAAAATCATGCAAGCGTACTCTTTTAAACTTGTAAACTAACATCAACTCATCTATTTAACAGTTTTCATCTAAAATTTAGCAACGGGACTATTCATGAGACACTTTTTTTCTTTAAGTACTATCTTTGAGATAAAATTTAAGAAAATTACAAGAATTCCCCCTAAATTACACAGTCTTTGGAATATTTTGGCCTCCAAATTTCAATACGTAACATATGTTCCTCCAAACAATTTTGCCTACCGTTAGTTTTTTAATGGAAAAACTCACGTGATGTGTACATAACAAGGAAATTAGTTACAAAAATTCCTTCTGAATTATAGGCCTTGTACACTTTGTTCTCCTGAATTTTAAAGGTAATATCCATTCCCCTCGATCTATGCTCCTCTAACAAATAAAATCCTTATATATGAGCATATTTGTGTTTTGTTTTTTGAAAAGTTATTTCTTATATTTCTTATAGTTTTAATCAAAGAACATAAAATGCACATTAGTATAGAGTGTTAAATTGTAATTAAGTATTTAATATCTTAATAATCATGCTTAATGCTTGATATGTGTAATTTCCATCCAGCAAAATTACAGAAGAACTAAATCTTGTTAACAGCATTATGATCAATAGGAAACGATATTACTTTTTGAAATTCAGAGAACAAAATATTACAAGACCTATAATTCAGGAGAAATTTTTGCAATTAATCCTAAATTTATTATATGGACTAATTTAAAAAAGAAAAAAATTTCAAGAACCACTAGAAAGCTTTTTCTACTAAAAAAAAAAACGAAGCAGTTTAGTACTCCTCAGTTATTCTCATAAAACTGTTGGAATGAAATTGCAGATTGGTAAAGCTCATCCTGGTTTTTGGGAGTAGATTCCCGTCTTAGTTGTTAGTCCTTTGGTTTCACTTTGGTCAAAATTATCCATTGAAATTTCAGCTTTGTTCTAGGAAGAATAAAACAAGATTAAAAAATAATAATACTAAAAGATACCGATGATTTTAAACAACAACCACTAATAGATCGTAGGTCCCGTAACAAGGACTCACCTTCTTTGTAAGGGCGTCTACTAATTAGCACCGCTGTTGCCTCGAAGCAATTTTCCAAGATAAATAGGAAATCTCTTACCGCCCAACGACATCAAAATATCAAATAACACATTTCATGCATGTCCATGGCTATATAAATTGATATGTGCCACTCAAAAGGCCACGAGAAAACAACCAGAACTCCTTTTTCATCAACGATTCCAACGGATTTTAGCAATCAGGGAATTAAAATTATAGATCTCGCTTCTCGCACTATAAACGAAAAATGATATACATATATTGCAACAAATTACCTCTGTTGTGCATCAAATCGATTGTAACAACAAAACTCGTGTCACAAATTTCTCTGTGCAACAACCGCGACCATGAACAGATAAGGGGCTAGCAAAAACAATATGACAACTAACCCAATTACAGATAATAATGGTAGTTAACTTTCGTAGTAATTTACCTCGCCAATCTTGTTTTCTTAACCTTTCTGACAGCAACTTCATTTCCCAGATGTAGAAAATACAAAGGGCTTAAATCATGTTTGATCAAACCCAATTACGGTGCTTCCGATTCAGTTTATCCTTGTACTGTTCCTTCTTACCCACCACTTCTTTTTCACCCGGTCAATGTTAGCTTCTTCACTTCCGAGCTTATGCAGAATGAGCTTTGTTTCCCTCAGTCTTGCCCCGTAATCCTTCTTCCATGCTTCGAACATCTGCTTCAACCTTCTCAGCTCCTTGTCAGGATTTAGACTCGCATCGACTTGACCAGATTTAACCTCCACCAGGAACTTGGCATCATCACCAAACACTTGACTCCTCTGCTCGAATTCCTCGGCCAACCGACTTATGACGCTTAAACCTGCACTCATTGGTCTTACGCCATTGCTCTCTTGGCCTTTATGGTTACTTCCCGTGTCCCAGCTGTACTCTCGGTCATCACTAGCATTGACTGAAGCGTCAGAATTTCTCTCAGAATCATCAATAGCTAGACTCTTCTTAGCAATAGAGAGGCTTGACTGTAGGGATCTCATTTGTTTCTGCCATACTTCTTCCATGGATTTCATTTTCAACTCATATTCTGACCACCGACTCTCATACTGTTGGAGACGTTGATGGAGGATATCATTCTCTTCTTCCTTCTCCCTCAAAGCAGCCTCAGCCTTGAGAACACGACGTTGCAATTCAGCAAGCACAGATGCCTTCACTAACACTTCATCCGACTCATTTGTCTGTATGAACAATGAACTCGTGAGGTGTGACAAGTAAAATGTACTCGCAAACTTGATTTACCAAATGCTATATTGAAAATATAATCCAAGAACCAGAAGGAAAAAAAAATAGAGATTTAATCTAAATCATAGGGATTTTTTTACTCTCTGAATAGTGTAAAAATATTCCAGGAGCACAAAGACTTGGCACAATGATTCAAAATATAAAAGTTATAATGAAGATTAGTTATTAAACGAGCAAATGAGATTGAGCAAATACCTTAGCGCTAGTGAGTTTCAATAGTCCAATATCTCCAGAGTATCTTCTAACCAACCAGCCACGAATAGCTGCAAGATTAGATTAAAGAAATTATTGAAAGTCCATGAGATGTGATTAGAGTTAAGAGCAAACATTGGAGCTGCGGACCAAGGCCCGATAGATTGAAGAGGTTTTAATTTCACCGAACTTAAAAAAAAAAATACTCAATTATATCCCAGTCCTTGGTACTAGCCTTCTGGAGATCAAAATTATCCTAAACTACCACGCACTTAATGTTAGGCATAAATATAGGATTTAGAGAAGTTTGAGCTGTTTTATTTGAGTTTATCAATTAGGAATATTTGGGATCATTCGAATTTGATTATCGTTAGGAATTATGCAACCACAAATAGAGCTAGTATTTGTATTTGCACCTCAGCCTTGATGATTACTGTTGACTATAGAGATTTCCTCCCAATAGTTCTCTCTTATTCCTAAACTCTTTCTTCTCACTAAAGTCTTCTCTTCTTCTCTATATTCTCTCTCTTTGATCTATCTTGGTCCTGCATCACTTTCCTAAATAGGAGCTCTCTTTTTTTTCTTTTTTCTTTTTTTTAAGATAAATGAATTCACCCGTGATGTGTTTCAGTTCCACAAATAAGGACACAGATATCAGTATCCTAAATTCAAGCTAAACACAGATTTGCATTCAACCAATTCTAGAATAATTCAGGGTCAGACACATCTATATTGTTTGACAACAGCGGATGTCTATTATAAACAAATAAATATAGCCAGGCGGATAGAGTTAATCAGAGATCATGCAGTTTACGAATTTCTACCTGACTGTATCACGATTGATGCATCATGAAGACTCTTCAAATTCTTCTTTGCAATCTTGTTCTTAATATTCTTTTGTATGATAACTGCGGCCCTATGCCTCTGTAGTGAGATTTCATATTCCCTTCTGGCCTTTTCTCCTCGTACAACTGCATTGACAAATTCAAAGATTTGTTTCACCAAGTTGCACGAATAAATTAAAAGATTTGTTCATCAATGTCTCAAGTTCTTTTGTTAACAGACAAGAAATAGTTAACCAAACTTCAAAATATAAAATGAAAAAAGAAAATAGAGGGGGCAAAAAACCAATGCTATACATGATTGAAGTGTAGTTATTCCTCTCCTCAGCTCCTTCAGATAACAGCGAGCTTGGTGCCCTCTAAAGCAGCTTTGAACACGTAGAACACCATGAAGGGTACGGTTTCTTGTGTCCTCAAGCACCCCAATCTGCATGGATTGTTGTCTTCGTGTTAAATTACCAACAGTAAGGCACATTAAGGATATGCAAACACTTACGGAACAGAAACAGTGCCTCGACTTTTAAGTTCACGATAACAATAATAAGAAAAATATGGATCGGTTAAATAAATTAACATCAATCCATTAGTAGTCCTCGTATATTTTGCTACAGAAATCTGTTTTTCAATTGAACAAGATACAACAAAGACTTGCTGAGCATATCATTTTTGAAAAAATTGAAAGAGGAACGCAGTATAAATGTTGCTGTAAAAGTTTTAACACAGAGCCCTCCCATCCTCCCATCCTCCCTCCCAAAATATATCAGTCATGGTAACAATTATGAGCAAAAGTAAAAACTTATCGAAATTATTATACATTTTTCACAACTTGTGCCTTCATTATAGGCTTCAGAGCTTCGTTAGGATCCTTATTCTCCACCATCTTAAGATTTGAGAGATGACAAAAGACTTGAAAATATTGTAATAACTTGAGTTTATTGATCGCAGAATATTGATAGAAAAATCTTACTTTTGCAATTTGATCATTTCCACTTAAGATTCCATAAAAC
This sequence comes from Ficus religiosa, assembly GCA_024759925.1. Classification (NCBI taxonomy): domain Eukaryota; kingdom Viridiplantae; phylum Streptophyta; class Magnoliopsida; order Rosales; family Moraceae; genus Ficus; species Ficus religiosa. The sequence goes on from JAFMPE010128518.1 coordinate 7,657, forward strand.
ACTTGACAACTAAGATAAAAGTTACAGGGTCATTAAATTAGTCTCGTTGTCCAAATTCACAATTTCAAGGGCCTAGGTTGAAAATTTACAGATGCAATCAAAGAAAAGGCAAAGGTTCCAAATTACCTGTCCGGTTCTGAAAAACAACTTTGTGTAGCCAACTTGATACATCTCAGGTAAAATGTTGAACTGGTGAAGAATTGCAACAGAAACACTAAGTGGATCCTGAGATGCGACGCTTTCGAACAGAAGAAAACCATATCTAAAACATAATTTAAACGTCATCCCCACCACCAAAGGGGAGAAAAAAGGTTAGATACAGCACTAAATACACAAAACTCCACTGAACTATGCACAAGATAAATATCTTGTATTACCTTCTCGCAAACTTCTGATGTGACATCCTTGTAGGGAAACCAGATCTTGATATCCGAACCACTTCTAAAACTCCACAACATCTAAGCTGTTGCAGAACAAGTTCTTGCTCATATAATCCAGCAGACTGAAGATTGTTTGGCTTGATACAACGGATGAAATGTGGGGTGGTATTTTCTAGACGTTGCATCAACTGGAATAATTGACCCTAAAAACAAAAACGGACGGTTAATGAAATGACTATAAAGATGAGATTTCAAACATTGTTCCGTTCCAATATATGTGCGTGCATCTGTCCAAGATACTAATTTGAATGTCGGCAAAATACGATTAAATATCAATACTTGTAACACTTGAGTTACCTTAAATTTTGTCGCAACACTTAGTTTTTGGGAATCTGCACCACCTGACTTGTACAAAGGACCAACAACAGGCTTCTCAGATTGAGAAAGCATATTGGCAGCAAATTTCTGAGGAAGGTGGCATGAGCACGAGGACATAAGTTGAATGGAATCCATATGTAGCAAATCTCTGTTCTTCTCCAAAAACCCACTTGTGTCATACATGACCTGTATGGAGTATCCAGTACAACTATTAAACCGACAGGTAGAAAGAACCAAGGTTATCAAAATAAAACTCATCTGGTGGAAATAGGATTTTAAAATATCAAATCACAAACCAAGGTATTCTGCAATAACACAAAAACTAGACATAATGATTTTAGTTAATATTTGAAGACTCTAAAATCTGACATAAATCAAGTTTATCATTCCAAAACTCAACTGTAGTATGAAATAAGCTGAAGGGACAAAACCTTTCTTTTTATTAGCTTTGAAGTGCTACCAAGTATGACTACTCCTTATAGTAAGTGAGCAAAAAAAAACTTCATGAACGGAAAGACACGCAAAGAAAGAAAATAAGAAAGCATACAAGACATTTTGCAATAGAGGAATCCACTGGGCAGGTTTAACTAGGACGATAGCTTCGTTAGAAAACCAAAGAGAACTAGTCCTTGTAAAGAAGTGGACAAAACCATAATAAGAGAAAAGAGCCTAATTAACAAAGAGAGAATAAAGGACGACCAATGGATTAAGAACTGGAAAGTACAGGCTTCCACGTTACAGAAGATAGCCATAAATGAAGAAAAATAATGCAAATCAATTAAGCCTGTCAGACCTTTCCCTTTTCATAATTGTGGCCCAAATAACTGTGCCAAAAAAAAGTACAACATGCCCAGGGAAAACCCAAAAGTAGTTGAGATTTGTAAAATCCTGAAGAATTTCACTATCCAAAATTCAAATTCCATAATAACAAAGACAAATGATGAAGGAAAACAAGACAAATGATGAAGGAAAACAAGAACGTGAAATTATTATCACATGGTCAGTACCTCCCCAGCGTAATGAGAGACGGTAAATGCTTTCTCTCGCTCTCCTCTGAAACAAGAATTTGAATTGAGATGCTGCTTAAGCTTATTGGCAAAGGTCAAATCCGTGCCATTAGGGAAAGTAGACTCTTCATCCAAAAGGGAGAGTAATCCCAATGGTTTCTGCAAAATGGTAGAAGAAGATTCAAGAAAAAGGGACCAATAAATCGATTCCAAAACATTGTGTGAGCATTCTAGACAAACTTTGGGCAAGCTGTTATTATCAATTCTGCAATTCTAATCTTCAGAAATTATGGACAATGCCAATATATATATATATATATATATATATACACAAGCACACACATATACATATATACATTAATATAATATGAATACTTAGGTCAATGAACTTACTTGAAGCTCTTTGAAGTGTATTTAAAACAAATAAACTATGTACTTGGGTCATTTGATATAATCTAGCTCTAGTCAAAATATCAACCTTAAATCATGGTCTTGGTTATTGTAATTCTTTCATTTACAATTCTGTCTGTCTTCCTTGTTACTAACGTGCTCATGAAAGGAAATCACCATCCACATGTGTTCTCCAATTTTATACAAGAACCAGTTCAAGATCTATATCTGGTAATATCATAATAAGTTCAATCAATTTCTACAATGACTCATTACATATACTTAGAGACTAACCTTTTCAAAAAGACCAAGACAGTCTTGGTTGTCTTCAAATTCAACCTTTGCCCAGTCAATCCCATCTTGGATATATTCCTGAAAGAGAAAAAATCAGGAAAAGAAAATAAGCAAGTGCTTGGCTGTTTTATGGTGTTCTTGCTCAAGAATAAGGTACACAGCAGACCGTTGACTCCCTAAAGAAGATGTTTTGGAGAAAAAAAAAAAAAAAAGGTTTTGCACGAATTCTGTACTTCATCACCATGACCATTTTTTTTAACTTGGCAAACTCGTCTCTAACTATAAAAAACGTAAAAGATGCACTGTGAACTCGAATTCTGAGAGTGCCATATTTCAGATACTTTGTTTCCAAAAGCATAGTCAGCTCATCAGAGTGTTAAGATATTCAGACTCTAGATTGAAATCACTTTGTCCGATTTCAATCCAAAATCTGAATTCCCACTCAAAAAGTATTTAAGGGATAAAGAACATAACCAAAACAATTCATTTTCTAACCTGGAATGGTACATAATATATCGAAACCGAGGTAAGCAAAGAAGTAAAATCATATTTTTGTTTTTCCTTTCACTTGAATAAAGTATGAGGAGCTGGGTTCAGAAACGCACATATAAATATAACTAATTTTTAACAAAAATCATTTTCCACAGAGCTATCCAGCAAGCAGATTAACTAAAGTAACTTCATTGCAAGATTCCAGAATTCTAAACATTATAACCATCCTAAATCATTTCTCCTTTTCTTGAAACATATCCATCAAGAGAAGATGTTTTGAGTTTTATTCTAGTCTAGGTATTATATGCAAACAATTAACAGTTACACGTTTGCATACAGCAGAGGGAAATGTAAAATAATGAAATGGCATGCAACCAACGATTACTCAGTGTACCAAATGAAGCGATTTTATGAAACTAACTCAAAAAATTTTATGGGATAGTTACCTCTTGCTCTAACTTGAATAAATGACGATTGAAGTGCTGCTGCAATCTCTCATTCGCATAATTAATGCAGAATTGTTCAAAACTATTCCTCTGTAGAAAAAAATATCATGGCATAAAATAGACATAAAAAATTGATATGATCTGTAAACAGAGAGGGGGGGGGGGGGGGGGGGGGGGTGGGTTTTGCAAAATAGCTGAAACATACATCAAATGACTCAAAGCCGTAGATATCAAGAATGCTTATGGATCTGCCAGTACGCCGTTTGCCTACTGCAAGTGATTTATTAATTTGTTCAACCAGCCATTCAAACAGACAAGCATAAATTGACTTTGCCAGAGCATCTCTCGTGTCAATAGCCTGGATAAACAGCAGAATTATTAAATATTAATAAAGATGGGATGACCACACACACACACACACAAAAACAAAAAAAACAAAAAACAAAAAACAAAAAAAACAAAACAAAACAAAAAAACCAAAGAGGAAACTTTGTAAAGAGATGACCACGAAAAACAATATTTTAGTTGTAAATCGGACAACACGTGCCTATCAGATTTAGGAGAGAAGTGAAGTATTGCAGAAACAACTAAAATCTACTTGCCAAGAGATTAAATGCTAGATTGATATTTCGTGAAACAAACCAGGAGAGAGATTCATGCTAACAGCTGCATTTTCGACTCAAATTGTACTGAGGACAAGCGGACAACAGCTTCAATAATTGTCAATATTCAAAATAAGACCTTAAAACGTGATATAATCACGTGTGAGATAGGAAAAATAAGATCTGTACAAGCATTTAAAGAATATCATCTTGCAGAAGCCAAAAGACATCTCATTCAAATGTTAGGAATCATGACATCAAATTCAAGGGATAGGATTCTTGGGAGATAATCAAATTCAGCTTAGTAACTTTGCTGGACCAATTTTTACAACAGTCGGTTAATAACAAGAGATAACATTGACGTTTATTGGAAGAAAAAATAAGTGAAACAATAACCACTAATTCTTTCAAAAAAGAAGTTCTTATGTTAAATGTTATATTTTTATTGGAGAGAGAAATAAAGAAAACATGTTTCTCCCGGGAGGAAAAACTGAAAACACTTCTTACTTGTGATAGTTTCAGCTTTTGGACAATAGTATCGTTCCCAACTCTCATTTTGCGAGTTGACAAAGCTACCTTAAGTTCCTCAACACCACATCCGATCAATTCAGCAACAGCAAAAAGACCTGTACAATAAGGCAAAACAAAGCTCAACCATGAAAAAGAGAGATTTTGAAGGACTCTTTTCCATATCATTCATATAAAGCAACTCGGAAACGAATGAGAACTTTATGAGGCTGGTGCCACATGGCCAAAATAAGTAAAATATTTGTTCGACACAAATCAGTTCCAATCTCTGTAGGAATCTAATTCTTTGGCTTAAGAAATTTTGATCAATAAAGAAAGCTTCACTTTGTTTAAATGTTATGTGGAAATCATTTCAGATAATTTGTCATTTTATGTGCTTGTAAAGCTATGGAATGAATCTTATGCTTGTCAGGATACCAACAAAAACCAGCATTGAAAGTCAAAATTACATTTTTCTACCATGACAGTTTTGATTTTCATTTGTGCTCGAGACAGGTAGATAATTCTGCAGAGAAGTACTGTGCAAAAAAGAGTTTCCCGCGTATTGTAAAATAAGGCCTTCAACATTGGCTTCTTCATGCTTTAAATTAATCTCTTTATATTGGTTTTTTTATAAACAAAACATATAGTTTATATCTTTTTCTGCATTAGCATGCTGCTGCTGCATCATCTCCCTGTTTTTAAAGACTTCTTATGTTAGAGCATTCAAATTGGAAATAGGTAAAACCTGTGCTCTGGTGGACTATTTTCTATTTAGCTTCTGGAAGGTGCTTACCTTCATCTTCCACAACCTCAACATGGTTTTCATTATCTACCACATTGAAAGAGATGTTTCCCAGCCATAATA
>JAFMPE010128529.1:11075-21452 GCA_024759925.1 Ficus religiosa
AGAACATGGTAAACAGTAGAACGGATGATTATTATAGTTATTATCAAGCAAATAAGTTGAAAAAATAATCCTGTACTTTACAAAATTGATATTTGTATCCTTATTGGTTTGTCGAACTCGGAAACCTCACCTCATCTAATAAATAACTCAAAACTCTAAAACCTATATTTACACCAAATAGCACACACAAATCTTAAAAGATAATAGGTTGTTTTGCAGAACATGGTAAACAGTAGAACGGATGATTATTATAGTTATTATCAAGCAATTAAGTTGAAAAAATAATCCTGTACCGTACAAAATTGATATTTGTATCCTTATTGGTTTGTCGAACTCGGAAACCTCACCTCATCTAATAAATAACTCAAAACTCTAAAACCTATATTTACACCAAATAGCACACACAAATCTTAAAAGATAATAGGTTGTTTTGCAGAACATGGTAAACAGTAGAACGGATGATTATTATAGTTATTATCAAGCAATTAAGTTGAAAAAATAATCCTGTACCGTACAAAATTGATATTTGTATCCTTGTTGGTTTGTCGAACTCGGAAACCTCACCTCATCTAATAAATAACTAAAAACTCTACAACCTATATTTACACCAAATAGCACACACAAATCTTAAAAGATGGTAGGTTGATAGTATCATTAGAAAAACTAGATCATCACTGTGTAACATTTAATACTAGAACTAATACTGATATTAAACTAGTACGATGTAAATTTTATGTATAGAGTTGACATTAGAATTTTGACTGCTGTACAGGTAATCTAGAATTTATTTTGGAGGTTGTGGATTGTTTGGAAACCAAGAAAAGAAACTTGTTAGGCAGATGTTTGGGTTGCGTTGAAGTTGCAGGGTTTGATATCTCGACTGCGAACATAACTCAAAAACTGCCCAGGCAGCTCTTCAAGAAGTGCTTGAACAACTGATATTTGACCACCTGTTAAAAACAACAGATGACTTGGTTACTTTCCATGTGCATACATAGTAACATAGTTGCATTTTAAAAGAAAAGAAACGGGTTTCCCAATTTGCACAAAAAGCTTCAATGCGTCTTTTTATATGAGTTAGAACTTAGCCTCCGTTTGGTGTTTCAATTCCAACTTATATTTTTCGTTTCAGTTTTTATCTTTTTCTGAAAAGTTAACAAAAATTATAACTAGTTTTTGAAAAGTCAATTAACTCCAACTTAAAAACTTCAATTCCAACCGGTGAACCAAACGTAGCATTAGAGCACAACATTTTGTTCCGACTTATAAAACGTTTGCAAAAATCAATTTTCAATTAATGTTAATGTTTAATTTGGCATATGAACTCACTATGCACTTCTCGCATGGGAACGAACTGTACGATGTCTCGTGTAGCCACACGGCCTGTGGAACTCTCTAACCTGCGCCCGTTATCTGCATCAAGAATCTGCCAAATGCCCCTTATTGTCACAAACTTTGCGCAGATCAACTTATTACAAAGGCAAACAAAGAGGCTAAATGAACCAAGTTGTACCTCCATTTGTGTAAAATCAGCACCTCCGACTCCAACTATAAGAACCGATAGGGGAAGATCCGAAGCCTTAACCAAAGCATCTATTGTTTCTTGAAGGTCCGAAAGGACTCCATCCTAAAAAAGAGCATGCATTCAACAATTACCAAATAAATAAGCATTGGAAATTCAAAAGCCATCCTATTCCTTACCGTAATAATGAGCAACACGTGGTACTTGTTGCCGTGGTGTGAAAGGGACTGGCCGGCAAACTGTGCGGCCCTATCAACAACTTGGCCGAACAAAGTGGGTCCCGCCAGAGAAACATTGTGCAGAGCGGTTGCATAAGCAGCCATGATGCCTTCAACTCCTACAACCTATTTCGGAATTGAAGAAAGAAATTAACTTTCGCTAAATGCTAGGTTAAACAACAGAAAGTACAAAAAGTACTAATCGATAACGCCATTAAAATACCTCAAACGCACTCCCACTTTCATTCAAGTTGAAACAATGCGAAATAGTACCATCCGGCATCTTTCCTCCAAAACCCCAAGCGGGGAAGCGCTTATCAGAATCATAAAACTGAATGACTTCACTGACCTCCATTATCGCCTGCGAATAGTTTTATCCATCAATGAATCTTCTTCAACCAATATTTGTCGTTCCAACATCCAATAAAGAAAAGCGCACAAGGATTATAAACTTAATCACGGCTTAACCCAAGTTTTGGTTGCAAATAATTCCAACCAGAAAGACATACCTGCTGATACGAATTCAACCGGCCAGAAGGGTCGATGTAGTGCAAAGAACTTGGAGTCCGAGGATTTCCATTTGAAGCTGGAAAGGTCATTAAAAGCATGAAGAAGACTTTTAGTAACTATCAATATGATGAGATGCTTGGTGAGAGACGGAACCAGACTTTCTAAACATTTACTTTGTAACTAATCACTTTTCAATAACGTCGAGAATTCTAACCAGTAAAATCAACAGCAACCATGAAGTTAAGCTCAAATCCACTAGAAATGTAATCGAGAAAGCTAAACTGCACCTTCTCGTGAAACTGGTCCACAAACAGCTGACCTTTTAGTACCTATAATGATAATTGATTATTGAGAAACAGTACACAAGATTAATAACTAAAGAATGAACCAAAATATTTGAAGTCTGAACATAAACCTTTTCATGGCCATGCTTAGATGATGGAAAGACAAAATTGGCACCAGTTCTTTCTTTGTGAAGCTTTTCCAGCCCCGCCATCGACTTTTGGAGTTTCCTGGAAAGTTAAACTTCAAAATTAAAGTCCTTTTTGTCACACACACACACTACTTGGCCAAAGGCGACGGGAAAAAATGCAATTGACGAGTATAATTATTACCCAATAAGTACGTGATTTCCATTGCTATTGAAATCAAAACACTCGATGATCAATGGGTTATCCTGCATCAATTTGGAATTTCATTAGTTCAATAATTTGGACACTTCTAAGATTTACAATTTAACACATCCCATCAAAATTATTTAAAATTTAGTTCAGAATCATAAAATGGTAAGCTTGCCTTGCTTCCAAACTGCTGCATACTCAGGCGTAATGGCTTCCAGATCGGGTTCAAATTATTGTTGATTACTTCTGACTTGCAAATTGGAACAGAGCCTCCATTCTCAACAACTCTAGAAATTCTTAAGAAAGGATCCTAAATAGAACAAGAAACAGAATGTCAGAAATCAATCTCTAATGGTGACATACAAAATATATATATATATATATAAATAATATATCCGCAAAGAAAACAAAGATGCTAATGGCTAATACAAATACATACGCTTTTAGAAAACAGGTCTTTGTCATCCAAGTTGGAACAACGGAATTTTATGTCAACAACACTCTTCGAAGCAACTGTTTCCTCAGCATGGACAGTGAGTGTCCCCAAGTTTCTAGAACCCCCACGCCCATTTTTGTTGTGAAGATTAAGGGTTAAACTCCGGCTTTGTTTGGTCACAATCTGCCATAGGAATGATAAAAACTTAGTATTTGCATGGACACTAAACTCCTGATTGAAGATCACTACATCCTGAAATAGTTGACGTAACACAATGGAAACTAAAATATGTGAATGTTTACACTATTTTCACCAACTCAGTGATGATAAATAAAATATTTAAAGGAGCCGATTAATCTCAAAAAAAAAAAAAAAAAAAAAAAAAAAAAAGAACCTCTGAAAGGACACAACTAGCTTCTCCAAGAAAATCTTGATCCTTCAAATTCAGCGTCTAAAAAATATAAGAAAAAGAAAAGGCAAGTGTTAAACTGTAAACTCGACTGCAAATTGACCTTTCATATGCTCAATAAAGTCATAACAAAAATGTTGATCTTGAAAGGACATATACGAAATTCTCTGAATAACAATTTGGAGCTTTTTAGAGTAAGGTATCCCTAGCAGTAATGCATGTTTTTTGTCATAAGATCCGGTCAAATCAAATTAGAATGAAAAGTATGCAAAACTGATAGAACTTCCAAAAAAATCGACGGTTCAAAACAACGTTGTAACGAGAGGGTATTTTCTCATAGCCTACCAAAGAATTCTCATAACAATTTAGCTCAAGCTGAGCAAACTAAACAACATATGCTCAATTGCACTTCAATGAAATAGGACGGAAATGATAGATATAAATTAAAAGAAAAAGGGCAAAAGAAAAAGGATACCTTCACAGGTCTGTTATAATAATTTGTATCAACATCATACACATGAAATCTGGGGAAACATAACAAGAAATTTAAAAATATATTAAAGAAAATAGAGTCGGAAGCCTAATAAAATACAGTAAACAAGATAATTGTGCAGTAACATATACAATGACAATATTCTTATCAAGCTTACACCAACGGTTGCACGGTCTCAAACTGGTAAGCAATTGTAACTTTGTTTATCCATGCAGGATTTAAATTATTAAGAATCACTTCGGTACGCCCTAATTCCTCAAGTTTACCATCTCTTCCCTTCGCAAACAAAACAGCCATGGGATCACTCTGAAACAAATTAAAATTAAGCTTGACAAGAGTAACAATATTACAATGATGACGAAAGAAAGAAATGAGCATTCAACTTTTTGTTCGACTGTATTGAGATTGAGAAACAACGTTAGGACATTGGACATCTTTTATGCACATATTTTCATAAAGGAATTTAGGGGAAAAAGTTAGCAGAATACCAAACTACTTGGAGCTAGCAATATCAAGTTAACTCCTTCATTCACATAGTAATGGGCCACTCAACTATTGAAATATGTCGTTGTGCCCTTATTTTAAAAGAAGATTTTTAACCATTCCCCGCTCAATAATTAAAATATTTATTTATATATCCGTTGAATAAAATACCATCTTTAATTTTTGTTAGAATGCCTCCGTCGCTGATGAGAAAAGTACCTTAGAAGCGATGTCACAATCGAGCAAATTAGATGCCGATAGTGATAACTGCATCAAACAGATTTGGAAACATGAGTACATTCCAAGGAAAAACACAAATTATTGTGATGGAAAAGAAAATTACATTCAAAGGAAGATAAAACTAAAATATGCACAAATTCCAATCTCACAAATCTTATCCCCCAATTGTACCCTATGCACAATAATGAGGGTGAAAAGAGCTTGGGAAACTGTAAATAAATCTGGTTACCAAATTACAAACAATAGAGTGCAATTAAACATTTTGCCCAGTAAAGTTTGCCCAAAATAAAATGAGTACAACATAATTGTTTTTTTTTAATAAGAAATGACAACAAAAAACAGCCAAAATAAAAGGTAGCTGTCCCATTACACCAAAATCAAATTACATTAAAGATGGTAGATTTCTACTATAAGAATTGTTAGAAACTGCGATTTTAATTTTTACAGTGGATAGTAATAATTCAAAATGTAAAAAAATTAATAGAATTACACTGTCTTAAAAAAAAAAAATTAACATCTTTTGTTTTGCAAAAGGTAACAAATGAACAAGTTCGTACGAGATAAAATAGTGGACAAGTTCGTACGGAAGGTATAGATAACAAGTTCGTACGGAAGTATCCGACAGAAAGAATTTTCTTTTGGGGGTGATTGTGAATTATAAGACCAAACAAAGGGTCAGTTGAATTTGACTTGACTGAGACTTGACTGACAAAGGGTCAAGGGTACAAAGACCCAATCTTTTCCAGGGCATTTCTGTTGCAACCCCTCGTGTCCGCTCCATTTTTATTATTTTTAATTGGAAGATGAAGGAGTTCATACAGATTATAATTTTATAAGATAGAAATAAAAAGTTTAAATTGAAATTAATTAATTTTTCAAAAATTAATTTATATTTATATTTATATTTTTTTGCTAATAAAAGGATCTGACATGGTTTTATTATTTTCATGTTTTCAGTTTCATAGATAGAAATATCTTTTCGTAGATATGATTAAGACATATTTTTTATATTACTTTCTCTCAATTGATCACTCAGGATCCTATAATTATCAAATTATGCTTCAATAGTGAAACTCATACTTCAATAATCGGAATTGGAACGAAACCTAAAGAAAGACAATGAAAATCAGACCAAGGTGAACAAAGGGGGAAAAACTTAATAAAGACACAGATCTCTTTACCAACCCATCCATACATGTGGGTGTAGTTTAAATTTTTATCGATTTCAAAGAAAAAAGATAAAAATTATGACAGAAATTTTAATTCCGAACCTCAACAGAATAAAATTACTGTTAATTTATACAACTTATTTCACTTTCTAGTACATTAAACAATAATGAAGAAAGTAATACTATTTTAACGCTGTGTGTGTGTATAATACCTCAAGTTGGGTGAAAAGTGGGTGAAAGCAACGGGACTTGTGAAAGAGATCGACGGCTTCATTACCCTGGCCGCCATACCCATTGTTGCTCTGATGAGGCGGCAGGGTCCCACTCCCACCTATGGCCTGCTTACCTCCCTTCACGTCCGAAAAGCAACCCCCCATTCAAATTCCTCTCTCTCTCTAAAATCAGTCTTGTGATTTTCTCTCCTGATTCTCTCTCAAAACCCTAATTCTCTCCGAAATCCTAAACCTCCCTTCTCTGTCGCTTACAAGACTTGCTGATTTTCTCTCGCTAATTAGCTAACCCTATAATATACGATGGAAAGATTGCTGGTGTGTATACACACACATATAAGTATACATATATCGGCGTTGGCTTGTATACGGTGGCGTGCTCTAAACGTTGAGAAGGTGAAAATAGGCCTGTCAGCCAAACGTCAAGAAGATGCAAGCTGTCAACAGGGCGCATACACAAAAAAAGTTAAAAAAACAAAAAAGGAGAACGAATGTCCTATTTATTTAACCCCGGCGGGGTAAGAAACCCCATCTATGTGGGGTCACAGCAGTGTCCAAATCAGAGATGTGGACCCCATGAAAATAGAGGCAAACCGTAAGAGCATGGAACTAAAAAAATAAATAAATAAATAAAAAACAAACCGAAAAGAGAGATAGAGAGAGTACAGAGAGAGAAAGACGGGGAGAAAAAGGGCGTGGGAAACCCCTCCCACATTCCCAAACCCGCCCGTCACGTTTGGTGCCCAATTTTCTCCCTATTTCACCTCCAATCCAATCACCCATTATCGCCCCCACCCCCACCCAATCGGATTCGTCATGACTCGGTCTCCGCCTTCTCCGGCTCCGCCGCCGCCTTCCGGCCCTCCTCCTCCTCCGGGAGCTCCGGCATGCCGGAGGCGTTCAGTTGCGTTGCTCCGGCTGCCGCATCGGGAGTCACAGAGGTGATTGTGGACGAAAGTATATTTTTCCCTTAAAAATTGGTGAATAATCGCGTTAGATGGGAAGAACAACTGATTGGTAGATTTTTTTTTTTTTTTAATCTCTTTTGAAATTTTTGGTGGGATTCAAAAGAGACGTAGATTTTTTTTTTTTAATGAAAGAAGCCACAATTTGAAGAATTGGGGAAAAGAAAGAACCCAGATGAATTTTTAGAGGAGTGTTTAAAACAAAAAAAGACAAAAAACAAAAAACAAAAGATAAAGTAAACGGATGAGAATTTTTATTAGGCTCTCTGGTTATGGACAGCCTGAGTGTATGAGTGGGAGATGACGGGGGAGAAGAGGGGGAAAGTTGCCAAAATGACAGCCTCAAATAAGTGAAATTAATAAGATTACCTTCTTTCATTTTAGCATACAAACAATCACGATCGTTACTATTGTTCAAGATCATTTTATTAAGGTCTAGTTATATGTTTGGGTTTAAACTCAAAATTTTCATATCAATTTTTATCTTTTTATAAAAAATTTTTATCTTTTTTAAAAATTTAAAAAAATTTTTAATATAATTCAAATTCATTTATCAAACGGACCCTAAATTAACGAAGGGGAATGACTCATTTTAGCAAGAAAAGAGAGAGGGTAGACCTTTTTACTCTTTCCTTTCATCGGAGTTTTTAAAATTAAACTCCTCGGTGGCCCCCACATTATTGACCTCCACCTAGGACTGCCACATGGACGGGCCATTACCCGTGGGATAAATCTTGTAGGATTATTCATAAAGAGGTGGGGTACCATGGTGCTGTTAGTGGGTCCCAGCATTGAACTTTATGCTTCATATGGCAAAATATTATTATGGGGAAAATATTATTTTGCCTAAAAAGTAGTTTGTAGAATATTTTAAAAAGTCAAAAAATCATAAACGCAAAAGGGAAATGGCAAAATGTAGAAGGTACGGTGGTAAATCATCTTAAAAAAGTAATGACATAGGACTATTTTTTCATTGACCAGACCACAAGTGAAAGAAGTAAGGATTATGGGAGTGAATTGTTGACTAATTGTTAAAATCTCGTTTGTAATAGTAAATTTGAAAAGTAAACCGATTTTTTTTTTTTAACCAATGATCTGATAGAATGATGTATGGATTATTTCACTTTGTCAGTATATCAAAAAAAAAAAAAATACCACTTAGCTAAGAAAATGAAGATGCCTATATTTCTTGAGTCAGTGTAAGTAGTGATTGTCTAATCAATCTTTTCGGTATTTTTTACTAGATAAAATAATTTACAAAATTTATTCTTACCACCCCTTTTCTTTTTTTTTCCTCAATTGCAAATTAATTCTTATGAAGGATTTGATGGCATGTATTATGTGGCTTCATTCACAATGGATGAAGAAAGTAATAATAAATATTTCAGTTAAGCAAAGGAGGTTATTACAAGACCAAAAAGAAAAAAAAACACTAAAGAAAATAACTTTATGATTATTAAATATCTCAAGTTTCGAAATAAGTTATCATATGTTTAAAAAGGATATGCAAATAATTTTTAATAAATTACATAATATTATATTGTAATATGGAAAAATGATATTTCACCATAAGACACTTAGTAAAATGTCCACATTAATATTTGAAATGCTTGAAATCTTGGAAAATAAATTATAAAGACAGAAACTAGATACTTTAAGCTTTCCAACGAGTTATCAAGTGTCCAAAATAGAATCACACTCAAATTTAAATAAATCTTATAAGTTAAAATCCCACACCAACCAAACGATTAAACATTAGAATATTTATTATTTAGAAATTTCAATTTCTTTAATTAAAATTTTAGCTTATTAAACTATTCAAGTACAAGTATACAAATATTTATGTATTTTTTAAAACCTAATATAAATTAGTGTTAAGACTAAATAAATTAAAAATAAATAAATTAGTTAACGGTCTAAAAAGTTAGGTCGTTACACTAAACTCTTAACATTGTGTAACTTTGGTCCCTAAAATTTTTTTTTTGTTTTGTAGCTGGAATGCCCCTAAACTTTTAAAATGTTACTACACTAGTCACTTCCATTAATTTTTGAATGAAATATGTTAATAATTTGGTCAAAAAGTGACGCTAACTTTGGATTCCGTAAAAAAATTAACGAAAAATATTACTGTAACAACATTTTTAATAATTTATGATCATTCTAGCTACAAAAGGGAACGCCCTTAAACTATTAAAATGCTACTATGGTTATTTTTATTAATTTTTAAATGGAATATGTTAATTTGGTAAAAAAAATGTTAATTGACGGATTCCGTCAAAAAATTAATGTAAGGACTATTAGCAATATTTTAAAAGTTAGGAGCATTTTAGTTACGAAAAAAAGTTCAGAGACCAAAGTTGCACAAATTTAAAAGTTCAAAACCTAACCTAGCAATTTATCCTTACAAAGAATAATGATACCTAAGAATTTTAAGTAAGTCATAATTACATAATAACTTATTGACTTTTAATTCTGATTCCTCCGTTATTATTATTATTTTGGAAATATTATACACTCTTTCAACTAACCATGTCTTTAAAGTAGTTGTGGACATAAGTTAATAATAACACCATACCTGATTTTATTTAAAACCACAGAGTTTGAATTTACCTGATTTTATTTAAAACCACAGAGTTTGAATTTCCTATTTTCGAATTCAAATTCAAATTCAAATTCAAAAAAAAAAAAAAAACCAAGTCCTTAAGAAAAAAAGAAAAAGAAGAAGAAAAATTAGGGTGGAAAAGTTAAAAGTATGCAAAAGTCTTCATATATAATAGCTGCCTTTTCGATAAGCTCGAAGAGAGACAAGTTTCCCAATAAAAGATAATTAATAATAGGATGAGGGTCAAGGACTTTTTATTTTCCGAATAAATAATAACGTTTTGTTAGTTTTTCACAAGTTTAATACCCGTGTATTGCACGGGAAAGGAAGAAAAAAATAAATAAATAAACTGAGTATTATATGATAAAAATAGTTGGTTAAAATAAATATTATAATTATAATTAGTATAATTCTTCTCAAAATCTCTCCCAATAATGAAGATGCAAAATCAAAATGACAATAGTACTAACAATAATAAAA
>JAFMPE010128542.1:563-10937 GCA_024759925.1 Ficus religiosa
GTAAAGAAAAAGGTGACCGCTTTTTCTTTTCACATCCACCTGCTGCTGCTGCAATTCACTCATCTCTCTCTCTCTCTTAATTTTTTTTTCTTTTTTATTTGGCATTTTACCCTTTTCCGTTTTGTTTTCTCGCTTTTTCTTTCCCTCTCTACGCGGCTTTTTTATTTTTGGGGCTGAGTGGGTTTTGATTTTCTGCTCTTTCTCCCCTCCATAGTTATGGTGCTACTTAGAGCAGCACCCGCGTGATTCGCGTCACAAATTCCAAGGTGGTCTTAACTCTTCTTCGATTGGTTGGCTCGGATTCATTCCCTGACCAGGTCTCGGCGTCACGCGCGCCAAGTTTTTTTTTCCTTATATATAATCATATATATATATATTTTTTTTTGTAAAACAAAAAAGAAAAAAGACATGAGTATTTTTCTGTCGTTTTAACAGAATTGCTGCCCCCATCAACTACGCACCTAATTTTTATTTATTTTTACGTCGTTCTCATTTTTTTTTTAAATATTTAAAATTTAAAATTTTAATCTTTAAAGTTTAAATTAATTTAACTTAATTTCTTTCAATATTTATATTAAAAAAAAGCGGAAAAAAAAGTTAAGTATGGACGTATTATTTTATTTTCCTATTATTTTTACTATAAATCTTAACAAAAGAGTTTATGTAACGTTAGAGATTTAAAATTAAGCAGACAAAATGAAAATAATCATAATATTCAAGGATAAAAGTTTAGATTGATACTTTTATTGTTGAGGAGAAATCGTTAAATTATATTTTTATTCAGGGATAAACTGTAGCAGAGTAACGTGTAGGATTCTTGTTAAATGACATTTATAATAATAAATTAAAATAAATATATTTTTTGAAGATGGATTAAAATATATATTCATAATACAAAATAATAATAATAATAATAATAAAAGATTGAAGTGACACCGAAATGCCCGGCGATAAATTTGAATGGGATTATGGGAATGGGATAGGTCGCAAATGTGGACCCGGTTTAGGCCACGAGAGTCAAGGGGATGATCATATAATATACGTTCTTTTGCATTTAGGATCCCCAAATTTTTTGACATTTGTTATTTGATCTCCTTTTTGAAAATTTTGACAAATGCATCCTCAAACGTATTTCCTTTTTTTCTTTTTCTAAACTTGGAAGTGGAGGAATTCGAATCTATAGTCTCCACCTTATAGTGGAGTTAGGTATTAGATTACCATTGTACTATGTATGCGACCACTCAAACTTTTTTTTTTTTTTTGGATATTTGGATCACTACTTTAAAATTTGAATAACTGGATTTCCAACCTCTTATTTTCTTGATAGTTTTTTTTTTCTTACCTAATTTCCTGTTAAATGCAATCATATCTCAATTTAAAAGGCTTTATTAGTGCACATGAAATTATCAAAAACTATTTGTTCTTCATTTTTTTTTTACAGAAAGGTCCCCGAAACACATTGTTTGGACATTGGTTAAGATAAGAGAAATTACAAACAAAAAATATTTGATTTGACAACCCTTATAATTTGTTAACATTTTACACTTAACCCCTAAAAAAACTTTATTAAAATTTTAATTTATATTTTTACACTAACTTTAGGGGAAAGAAAAAAAATGACAACGAAAAGATGGTTCTACAATCTACAACACACTGCAAAAATCCAAACTAGAAAATTTCACCTAAACTTGCCTTCCTTTCAATTAGCTAGATGGAGAATAAAGATTGGAGGGAGGAGATTTCAAAATGTTGCAACTGTTCATCTATATATAATTTCCTTATGAGTAAATTCCACATATATACCATGCAGGAGAATAAAATAATGCAAAAGTAGTAGAACAACATGAAGAGATTATTATTGCCGTGTGACGACTATGCATCACTATTTTTGCCTGTGTTGGCCAATTGAATAAAACCTTAAATTTTATGATTTCACGTATGTATATGTGTGTATGTATATGTATATATATTGAGTAGATGAAATAATGAATGGGTCAATCATCATGAAATTTCACGAAAGAACATGATAGGCCGGAGTCGCATGTGAATGCATTATGGGCATCTCAAATTTAAGAAGTGCTTTGAGAGGAGCTGTAATGGAATTAATAAACAGGTGGTGGACGAACTATTTGGGGGGTTTTGGAGGACCACATGACTTAATGACCACAACGAATATCCAGATGAATGATCTGGTCCAAATGTCATTATTCAACATCCTCTTAACCAAAAAAAAAAAACAAAAAAAAAAAAGAAAAAAGAAAAAACAAAAAGGTTATTATTGTTAAATGAAAGAAACTCAGACATGGTACCGTGACTTAAATCCACCAAAATAGTTGACACGATCAATACTTTGTTAGCTCAAATTTATTAGAAAATGTAAATAATAAACAATATCATAAAAAAAATCTATTTTTTAACAGCTTCGAATGTATTAGAAAATTAAAGAAATTTTAATATGTATACATTTTGTATTGTTTACATGTATAACAAAGTGTATTAGTGGCACTCCAACTTGCATCAGATGGTGGTTCTTTATACCTATCTGTTGGTGGTGTGCTTTTGTTAAATTTGCATTTAAATTTTATATAGGAGCATGGTCCGATTCCAGGCCTCCCTGAAAATATTTCTTTAACCGAATTAGGCAAAAGCTATGGCATTTTGTATGTCGGTGCATTTTAGGTGATTAAATTTCTTTGGTGGGATTACATTTCCTGTGTTTGCTGCAACTTTGGCAGCAACTCTTGACTCTTAGATGCCGTATTTGCTACCTTTTATTCAATCGAGGTTTTGTACAAGAAAATAAACATGGTGGAAA
The DNA here is from genome assembly GCA_024759925.1 of Ficus religiosa. Lineage (NCBI taxonomy): Eukaryota > Viridiplantae > Streptophyta > Magnoliopsida > Rosales > Moraceae > Ficus > Ficus religiosa. Next base: position 3,379 of record JAFMPE010128542.1, read on the forward strand.
CTTAAGGAAAATCACTTCGAGAAATTGAGATGGTACTTCTTCTATTAAAGAGAATTATTTTGTGTTTGTTTTTGTTTTCAATTATTAGGATATGGTGTCTTAAGAGTATTTTTAAAAAGGAATTTTGCCGATTCGAATTCCTATTTTACACTGATCATAAAACTTTTTTTTTCCTTTCTATTAATGTACATGTTATAAATTTGTTGAGTGAGATTAAAAATTGTTCATAGTCACATATCAAATCGTTAAAAAATAAATGAAACAGTTAATGAACAATATCTATTAGTAGTGTAAAATGGGGTTCTTACTATAGAAATATTATTTTTAATACAATTTTTGTCCTTGTAAATAAATTTATTTAAATTTAAAAATAGTTTTATTTAGGATATTCGTGTATGTAACCTATCAACTTTTGTCTCTCACATTGCATCCTAAATTTCAAAAACTCCCACTTTATCCCCGAATTATGAATTCGTCTTACTTAACCCCTTTCATGGAATTCATATTAAAAAAAAGACATAAAAAAGAAGTGGTTAACTGTAGTCATGTGTTTTTTTTTTTTTTTTTCTGTTTGTTTTTAACAAAAATTATAATCCAAGTGATTAAATGAGACTAATTTTTCTTTTTTTGGTTTGATTTTAGGAGAAATTCTTATTAAAAAAAGGGGTTGAAATGTGATAAATTCAAATTTTCAAGTAAAAATGAGAATTTTTAAAATTTAAGAGAGAAAATAAGAATGGCACTAAAATTTAGGGAGCACAAGTAAAAATTATCCTAAAAGAACAAAAGAGGTAAAAATTATCCTTTTATTTATATAGGTGGTTCAGTAGTAAAAATGAGTGTGAAGAGAGTAGAGGAAAAGCGATACACGACGTTAAGTAATTAGTATGGATGAGGATATTCCCCACAGGGACAATGACCCGTGGGTATTCGCCTCGAACGAGATGGGGATGGGGGACAAAGTTTGGGGATGAGGATTGGGACGGGGACGATGATGAAATCTTATCCCCCAAGCTTCACGGGGCGGGGACAGGGAAATGGAAAGCACTCCATGCCCCCGCCCCCACCCCCGCCCCCGCCCCCGCCCCGCCTCTGCCCTCATGTATATGTGTACATATATGTGTGATTTTATATATATTTATAAGTATGTAATAAACTATGAAAATTATTTTTAAAAGTGTGTGCATCCATGAAATGAATATTGAGGATCCGTTTAGTGAATGAGTTTGAGTTGAAAAAGTACAGTTTGAGTTGAAAATTTTTGTTGACTTTTCTAGAAAAGACAAATTTTTTTCAGAAAAAAATAAAAACTGAGATGAAAAAGTACAGTTTGAACTTGAATGCCAAATGAAGCCTGAAGCTATGAGGAATAGATAAAAAATGATAATTTTTATATTTATTTTGTTTAATAAATGTTTAATTTTAAGAGTTTATAATGTTTTGACGAAATTTTTTAGCATTATTTTTTAAGATTTTATTTGTATATATTTAGAAGTTGGTTTATTTATGAAATTTTTGGTTTTGAACTAAATTTATAATTTATTTCTACTTTATTGTTTGTTTTTATTTTGTTATATTTTTTAAATTTATATTTATAATAGATTAGAAATGGGTACGTGAGAAGCCCCTCCCGACGGGGCATATATTTATTTGGATATATTTACAAGTCATCTTTACGTTGGAACAACATTCAGGTCTACATCGACGAGACAAGTCCTGAAAGAGGAGACGAGATAACACCCACACTCAGGAGAGCAACTCGGGAGTCAAAGATTTCATTGGTCATTTTCTCCAAGAATTATGCTTACTCTTCGTGGTGCTTGGGTAAGCTTGTGGAGATACTTAGAATGCAGAAAACGATCAGGCCAGCTTGTCGTACCTGTCTTCTATAATCAACGACAAAGTTTTGGACAAGCTCTCAAAAAAACATTGCAAACGTTTCGAGGACGACAGAGCACATAAGTGGAGGGAGGCTTTGACTGAATCAGCCAGTCTATCTGGTTGGGATTCTCAAGTGACCAGGTTTCCATGTATCCTCTTTTCTTGCAAAAATTGTAGTAGTATAGCTGTATTTATTTCTTTGTTTATTGTTTTCGTTATTCCATTAAAATTAAATTAACTAACCTAGTGTTTCACTATAACTATTCTAGGCCAGAGTCCAAACTAGTTGAAGACATTGCTAAAGATATTTTAGAGAAGCTGAATCACACACCGTCAAGTGATGATTTCAAGGGCCTAATTGGAATTTATAAACGCATGAAGAGAGTTGAATCATGGTTAAACATTGGCTCACCGGATGTTTTCTCATAGTAGGCATTTGGGGCTTGGGTGGTGTAGGCAAGACGACCCTTGCTGAAGTCGTGTTCAACCGACACTGTCCTAAATTCGAAAGTTGTTGCTTTCTCGCAAATGTTAGGCAAAAATCAAAAGGGGCTGATGGATTGATCGAATTGTGAAGCAAGCTCATTGCTAATTTGGTGAAGGATGTTAATGTTTACAATAACCGACTTTTCTTAAAAAGCGGCTCCGCAGTCTAAAGGTGCTCATTGTTCTAGATGATGTAGATCAGTCACAGCAATTAGAGCATTCAGTTGGAGATTGTGATTGGTTTGGTGCTGGACGTAGGATTTTTATAACAACCAGAGATGAAAGAGTGCTTACGGAATTCGGAGTTCCTTTAAAGTACCAAGTTGAGGCATTAAATTTTGACAAATCTATTCGGCTTGTTGTCTCAAGAGCATCTGAAGGAAATACTCTCGCCAACGATTACAAGAAGCTATCAAAAAGGGTAGAATATTATGTTGGTGGTATCCATTAGGTCTAAGGGTTTTGGAATCTTACCTTCTCTCTAGTCGTTCACACAGAGAAGAGACTTGGGAAATGGCACTGGACAAACTGGTAAAAAAACCCCTTGATAAAATTCTAAATGTGTTGAAGATAAGTTACGATGGATTGGATGAAGCAGAGAAGGCTATTTTTCTTGATATTGCATGTTTCTTCAAGGAAATGGATAGACATCACGTAGAAGAAATTCTACATGAATATGATTTTTCTATTACTGTAGTAATAGATAATCTCATGGACAAGTCTCTCATAACTATCAGAAACGACAACCAACTCTGGATGCATGATCTAGTGCAAAAATTGGGTTGGAATATAGCTCGCCAAGAATCCGAAAGGCTTGAAAAGCGTCGTAGGTTGCCGAATTCTCAAGAGGTTTGTCATTTCTTCAATAATAATTATGGTAAGTATCAGTTGTACATTGAGGTTACATTAAGTCGAAATGAAGGAATTCTCTAATCATACAGCATCAAGGATAAATTATTGCTATGCATACTAATATCTCAGGCACACGATTTTCAGTAAATTTAACTTCATACTCAATTATATTTTAATTATTCTTTAACTGTCAGGAAACGAAAGCTATTGAAGGTATAAGATTAGATATATCTGAGAAAACATCAGTCCTACGGTCTTCGAAAAGATGCATAATTTGCGAGTGTTCATGATTGAGAATTCTTGACACAACAAAAAGTGCAAAGTGCACCTCCGTCAAAATCTTAGGTTTCTTCCTGATTCTCTGATATATGTTAAATGGAACGAATACCCGAGAAGATCTCTGCCACCAAAATTTGCAGGACAAAAGCTAGTCCAACTTACCATCCAACACAGCAAACTTGAGCATCTCTGGGATGGAGTACAGGTGACGATGTTAGTTTCAGAGGATTAAAATCTTAATGTTTTTAAATTATACAAATTACAAACTTGTGATTGCACCCCTAATTTTTGTATTAGGATCTTGGGAATCTAAAGCATTTTGATCTTAGTTATTCTAAGAACCTGATTGAAATTCCAAATCTCTCGAAAGCTAGAAAACTTCAGAGAATACATCTCAACGAATGCACAAGCTTGGTGCACTTTCCAAACAGCACAGGCAAACTGGAGTCCCTGATATCTCTTGTACTAAGGGGTTGCTCGTCTATCGACAAGTTTCCTAGAGTTCCAAGGAATATAATTTGCTTAGACCTGGGATGGACTGCAATTGGAGAGGTTCTTGCATCATCAGTCCAATGTTTCAGTGTTTTGCAGGAATTTTATCTCGATGGTTGCAATAGACTTCAGAGCTTCCCGACTAGCATTTATAACCTAAAATCTCTTCAGCATCTTTTTCTATTTGATTACGTCAAATCAAATAACTTGCTTAAGATTCCGGTATGTGTTATTAAATTTTTTCTTTTTTTTTTAATAGAGACATATATATTTTTATTTCATTACCTTTGTTTTAGTTAGATTTAGTCATTTTTACTTTGAGAATTTCTTATGGAAGATTTACAATCTGGAGTTCCTGAAGTATCTTAAACTAAGAGATTGCAAATCTCTTAGAAAGTTTCCAGAAGTTCCGAGGAATATTGAATATTTAGATCTAGGAGAGACAGACATCGAACAAGTTCTGTCATCAACAATCGAGAATCTATTTGCTCTGAAGATATTTCTTCTGGATAAGTGCTGGAGACTTGAGAGACTTCCACCAAGCATCTCTAAGTTGAAATCTCTTTGAAAACTTTACCTACGTGGTTGCTCACAACTGAAGAGCTTACAAGAAGACATGGAGATCATAGGACATTGTCTAAGACTTGAACATATGTGTCCCACGTTACTTGCTCACTTGAGCTGTTTGACTAAACTAGATGTAACATACTCCAATATCTCAGAAATTCCTGAATGGCTAGGCGAATTGTCCTCATTACGATCATTATTCCTGGATGGTTACAGTTTCTACACATTACCTACAAGTATCAAGCGACTTTTGAGTCTATAAGAGTTACGGTTAACTCATTGTAGGAACCTTCAACTTTTACCAGAGCTTCATTTGTCCGTTAAATATCTTGATGCTAGTAATTGCGTGTCATTAAAGCAGATGTCACATTCTACTAAACCCTCATCTGAAAGTTGGGATTATGTTTGTTCACATCAGAGACTCTCATCAACAAAATATCTTCCAGGACTTGAAATCTTTGATTACCCAGAATTGCAAAGCTTACAACAAGAGACGAACCAGATGTCAACTACAAGTATCAAAAGACTTTCAAGTCTTGAAGGGTCGGGGTTAAGAGGTTGCAGATATCTTCAACTTTTACCGGAGCTTCCTTTGTCCGTGAAATATCTTGATGCTGTGGAATATTCTACTAGACTCACATCAGAAAGTTGGGATGATGTTTGTTCATATTTAGGCCAAAAGTTCTTTTTCTGAGGGTGCTTGAAATTGGATCACAACAACGATTTCGCTGAACCAATCAAGTGTTCTGCGCTCAATGCAGTATCATTAGATTTGCTCGGTATGTTTATTATTATTATTTTTTTAACAATGAATTAAATAATTCACTTCTTTTTTTTCATTCTTTTTCACTCATTTTACACCATTTTCCTTTTGATTCATACAGGATTTTGGTCCAATCCATTTTACTTATCCAGGAAATGTAATTTCGGAGTGGTTCAACTATTGGTCGGAGGGATGGTCCATAAATGTCAAGCTTCCTCCACATTGGAGCGACAACAACTTCATGGGTTTCGCTGTGTGCTTTGTTGGTACTCACGGTCACTACCATCTCATGAGCGCAGTCTCAAACTGTTCTGTAAATACCATCTCATGAGCAAACATGGCAAAAGTGTCTACGATGATCCGTAGTGAGCTAATTTGATAATTCCAAGTTCAGATTTCGTCAACATGTTGTATCTGTACAAGCCTAACAAGCGCGGCAGTAGAGGCATTGTTCAACTTCTCACTCACTGATTTCTGTTATTATTGTGGAGAAAGAAGAAAAGTCAAACAGTCGTGGTATCCCCATGATACATCTCCAAGATGCAGAGGAATTTGGATTAATCAATGATCAATATGAGAAGCATTGGGAACCAAACACCATCATGGATGAACCTGAATCAAGTACCAACTACTTATCGACTCTGATATAGAACAACTACTTCAAAGAATTTATGTCATCTTTTCTGGAATTAGTTTTCTGTGTAAAGTTTGCATGAATATTTGTATATATAGTTGAGTTTTGATTCCATAGCTTGTGTGAAACCATACATCTTGAGAGCTCAGTTATTTATGCTAACTCAACTGGGTTAGGTATTATTCATTAAAAAAAAAAAAAAAAAAAAAACTGGCCTAGGTATTGTTCAATATTTATTACGTCCTCTTTTAAAATAAAATTAAAAATTAAAAATTTGTTTATGAACTTTGGCATTTTTTTCAATGTATTCCCAAACTCTAGTACTTTTTGGAGTCGGGGAAAATAAAATAAATAGTAATTTTCAAAAAATAATTAAAATAACAACATATTTTTAAAATATTTATAATAAATAACAGATTTGTCGTGTAAATAATTTATTAATGTCAATTTTTTCAGATAAATGGTGCATTTACATATCATGTAAAAGTATTTATTTATGTTGTAAATGATGTATTTACAACCTAGTAAATTTTCTATTTACATAGTTAATCTGCTGTTTCATTTCAAAAAAGAAAAAAACTATTTTTTATTTCAAATATTTTAAAAAAGCTCCTTTTATATACCATCTCGATAGAGCCCATTTTTAAACCGTTAATATATAATCGAACGGCCAATATGTTGCTTATATATAATAATTATCATACACCTTACCTCATATTAGTATAGATTAATAAATAAATAAATAATTTTAAAAAGACCAATCGCTTCCCTTCCCCGATGTCGGTTATGGACCCCCACTCCCCTCCGACCAACTCTACCCCCCCCCCCCGAGATTGAACTTTCCCGACACTGGTGACGGAAACCTCCCCTCCCCTTAACCTTCCACCGGTGAAAGTGGATTTTTTTTATTTTTCTTTTTAATTTCTTAATCAAATATTACTATAAGGTAAAATAAATGATAATTACCATATACAAGTAACATCTCAACTGTTTGATTATATTTGAACGATTTAAAAATAAGTTCTATCGATAGGGTATATAAAAAGGACTTTATTATAGATTTACCTATTTATTTAAATTATTTTTCAAAAATTGTTATTTATTATAATTGTTTTCATTTATTTTGAAAATGGATTTTTTGAATGTAGGCCACAAACATGGGCTAGAATAATGATACCCGCGTGCCGATGGGCAAAACCCTAGAAGGTTCGGTCCATAAGAGGCTAGAATAGTAGGACTTAAAAAAAAAAAAGTAATTAATCTATATTGTCCCTGAATTTTTTTAAAAGTGATGATTTGGTACCTTGTTTTTTCTTTTTTTTTTTTTGGTCGAAATGACATTGAACTTTTAAAATATTGACAATTATAGTCATTTTCGTCCAATTCCGTTAATTTATAATAGAATGAAAGGGTATTTTAGTAATTTATTAATATTTAATTTAATAAAAATTAAAAAAATTCACTATTTTCTCTCTCTCTTTTCTTCTCATTTCTCAGATCCATGGCGGGTGGTTGGGTTCGGGGGGTCGAGGCTCGGGCTCGATGGTGGCGGTGTGTGAGGAAACCTAGATCGGAGTGCTCGGGTGGTGGCGGGTGTTTGGGGGG
>JAFMPE010128553.1:413-10787 GCA_024759925.1 Ficus religiosa
CGAATTCCTAGTGGTCTCATGCATATGACTGTCATGGACGTCTACGGGCTTCTATTCAGGCCCTTACGGACACGGCCGAACAAAAGTCCATTTGAGCATGAACCACACAAAAGGCAGCCCACAAAGAATCACTTTCTGGGCTCCATTCCAGACATTTACAAGATGGGCCAGATGCAGATATTTGAGGAAAATGGTGGATACTTATCCAAGCTTCTGCAACAGTTATTAGACAAAAAATCGAGAATTTCTGTGCAAGAGGACTCGTCACTGGTGTGTGTGGCTCTCACGGTTGCAGCGTCTTCTCTGGGTTTTGGCTTAGCGCCTTTTCTACTCTATCCTTACCGCCCTACAAGTTACAACAAGCTTCATCTCACTTGTATTTCTCTGGAAATGTTGAACCGATGACTTTATGACTTCTCTGCCTCTCCTGCACTGTGAAGCCGTTTTTGAGTTCGGAATTGGGTGAATGCGCGCCCATGCATATACTCGGTACACCCTTCTTTTCTAAGTTTCCATTTTTCTTTTCTGGGTTGGTGGTTGAGCTTGTAATTTTAAGTTATTTTGTGACTTTTTCATTTTTCAGAGATTGCGGCTACACAGCCTGGCCTGAGAAACCATTTGGGTATACTTGGGGTATCTTCAAGGCCATTGTTTTTTGGAAATGAGAAGAGATTATCTTCTGTTTGGAGATTCTTGGGCATATCTCAAAATTTAAACTTTAACTTGGGACGCCATGAGCTGGCCTGTAGTGGTGGACTCCTGATTAAGGCTGTTGCCACTCTTGAACCCAAGCATTTGGTCAAAAATGGTGACAAGCACTTGGCTCACAGCAATTCTCAGCTGGGTGTGGATAAAAGGTATCCCTCTCCCGCAGTTCGGACTCCGGTTTCGAGTGGAAGTTCCGAAGATGTGGATGAGAAAGAGAGATTGAGGCGAATGAGAATTTCTAAAGCGAATAAAGGGAACACGCCATGGAATAAAGGAAAGAAGCACAGTCCTGGTGAGTGTGGTATTGGAATTCAAATTCGGATTTAGTGTTTCGGTTAATCTAGTTTTGTTATCTTACATTTTGCATTCGAATGATTTGCAGAAACTCTTCAGCGGATAAGAGAAAGAACAAGGCTTGCAATGCAGGATCCTAAGGTGATGTCATGTAAGAATAAATTTTTAATTGATTGGAATAGAATATTTCTCATTAGTCATTGCTTAGCAATGTTTTTGTATAAGTTTTATACGCCATTCGGGTTTGCATCTTACTTAAACTAAGAATTTTGGCTGACCAGTAAACGAAGATTTTTTGGTTTTCCAGCTCGGCGTCCAAGAGAAAAATGCTTTGCTTTTTGCATATTCAGATCTTTTGTGCGATAACCACGTCCCTAAACTTCATTGTAACAATCTAGTTACTTGTTGCAGTAGTGCTATAAATTGTAACGTTCTAGTTGGCGCCGGAGGAAAATCTTTCTTTCTTCTTTGTTTAGTCGCGGCTTTCTTGTGCTATGATTAGACGGAATTAAGATTGTTAATTCTATTTATAAAATTTGTCTCTGCAGGTCAAAATGAAGTTGGTTAACCTTGGACATGCTCAAACGTGCGTTTTGCGCCATTCCACTTATTTGCGTTAGATTTTATTTTCAGTTTTGAATTGGCTTGAGTTAGAGCCTTTAACGAGTTGAACTAAAGATATGAGTTCTTGAATTCAGTGATTGATTTCTCATACCAAGAGATTTTTTACAGGAAAGAGACAAGGTTGAAAATTGGGGCTGGAGTCCGAATGGGGTGGCAGAGGCGACGCAAGAAGCAACTTTTGCAGGAAACTTGTTACTTTGAATGGCAGAATTTAGTTGCAGAAGCTTCTAGGCGAGGCTTTGATAGTGAGGAGGAGATGCAGTGGAATTCCTATGAGGTCTTGAACGAACAGCTTAAGGAGGAGTGGTTGGAGAGTGTTGAGAAAAGGAAATCAATGCCTAGGCCGAAAGGAAGCAAGAGAGCACCCAAGTCCCCTGAGCAGAGGAGGAAAATTTCAGAAGCAATCTCTCGAAAATGGGCCGATTTGGTAAGTGTTTATAACTGTGTGGTATGGATGGTGGTAGCTACTGACAAGGCCCTGGCCTCCTTTCAATAAACTTTCACCGAAAAAAAAAAAAAAAGAAAAAAAAAAAGAAAAAGAAAATAAAAGAAAAGGTAAAAAAAAGAGAGAATTGAGCTCAATAATCTTCCTGAATCCCATTTCTAGGATCCTCGGCACAGCTTTGGTTTTAGAATCTTTCTTTGCTTAGCCTGAGTATGACTCTGGCCTGTTTCTCATCCCTACTTTTTCCCTGGCTATTAATTGATAGACTGTGGTGACCAGTTCAAATTTAGAGCCCCGTTTGGCACATCTTTTGATTTTGATTTTGCTTTCATCCTGTAGAAGAAGAGAAGCAAAAGCTGTGACTTTACAGTAAGTGTTTGGGACCACATTTTTTTAAAAGAGCTTAATAATCCAAATAATTTCAAAATCTTCAATAAGTAATGAAAATGGTTGAAAGAAGTTTATAATATCTTACTGAAACTTTGATGAAAGTTTCAAAGTATATTTAGAAAGCTGTTTTTTAGAAGCTACAATTTGCAGAAGCAGCTTTCAGACCAGGAAGCCAAAAGCAGCTTTTAAGAATCTCTGTGTTCTATTTGTAAGCCATGCCGTTTGCTGGTTAATTCTGTTCTTAAATGCATTTTCATTTGTTGATCAGGAGTACCGTCAGCGGGTCGTTTCTGCGTTGGCCAAATATCATGGTATAGAACCTGGAACAGAAAGAAAGCCAAGGAGGAAGCCAAGTGATGGTTCGCAGTCGCCGACAAGAAGCCCTGCAAAGAAAGATGCGAGTACTTCAAACAAGTCTATCATGAGTGAGATGAAAATCCAGACTCCCCGACCCAAGGCGAGGAGAGGTAATGCACCCTTGTACAAAGATCCTTTAGCAAGTTCTAAACTGGAAATGTTAAAGAACATCAGAGCACAAAGAGCCGCTGCAGAAACCAAGAAGATTGAAGCTATCGAACGAGCTAGGTGAGTTCACTTGGAATGCGCCTTTTCTTTTATCTTGTGTTAAAATGCAACTCTGAATTCACCAAGAAAAAGAACCCATTAGCCCGCCTGAATCGAGCATTTACTTGTTCAATTGTTATTTTGAACTTTCTTGAGTGAAAATCTGTTATGTTGCACTCTTCAGATTATTGATTGCTGAAGCTGAAAAAGCCGCCAAGGCCCTCGAGGATGCTGCAACGAAGAGCCCTATTGCTCGAGCTTCTCTCATGGAAACTAGGAAGCTTATAGCTGAAGCAATTCAATCTATCGAGTCAATAGAAGAAGAACAATTCGCTTCCCAGGCTTATGTCGAAGACCCTTCAGCTGTACCAGCTGAACTGGGCAGCCAGGTTGAGATGGAAACAGTCACCACAACTGCAAGCGAAATCCCCACCGAAGCAAAGCCAGTGAAAGTAAATGGAACTCGAACCTTAGCATCAAGCAAAGAAGAGGACTACTATTTTGGCAGGCTAAACTTGCAAGACTTACTGAATGGTGAGGAGGTACTCCTCCCAAGGAGCTCAAATGGCTACAGTTCGTCTCCGTTCAGATATCAGACTCTAATGAAGCAATCCGATTTGAGAAATGAGAACGGCCATTTGGTACCAAACAAAGAAAGTGAACAGCAAGAAAAGCCTCTGCTGAACGGAGCCAGAGCTGAAACTCCAAGAGAGTTAACTCCTGCTGCAGAAACTCTCAACGACCAAATCCCTGTTAAAGTAGTAACAGTAACCAAAAAGTGGGTTTGTGGGAAGCTCGTTGAAGTGGCAGAAGGTGCGGCGTAGTGTGTACTGTCTTTAGTTCAGAAAATACCATGACTTTTGCCAATGCAGATTTTCTTTTCAGATTCAATCTTTTGAAATTACTATACATGTCTTGACCTTATAATGTACAAGGTTGGCTACTGCAGTTGTCAGCTTGTCACATAGAGCTTAAAAATTTGTTTGTATGACTGTAATTGAGATATTCCGGGATACTATTAGAATTAGAGTTCTTAAAGCACTGCCTTAAGTAAATGTCATTGTTCTTTTCTGTTTTCTGTTTGTCTTTTTTGAAGTTGAATTTGATTATGTTACTCTTAGATTGTTAATGTATCCCATATCATTAAGTTACTGGACTATTATGATATTGTGTTGAATCCCTCCCTTGAGGGAGCTTTTAAAAGCAAATTTTACGCAAACTCATTTAGTATGAGGTCAGAGTTAGATTTTTTTTATACAACGATAGGTCTGGATCTTAACTCATTTGCATGACACCTAATGCTACATGTGAGAGAGTGTTAGATTGTGAATTTGTTCTACATAAGTAGGTTACGTGACTATTATATTAAATAAGATCAAAACAGGAACGAGAAGTAGTAACTGTAGTACAATATATACTTGCATATATATACATATATTAAAAAAGCTACTGAGTACAGTGGTTGACCCTCTTATGTTTCATTCGACAGGATTGTAAGGTTCTATCAGGCCTCTTGATTTCGGAATCCACAATCTTCTCGACCTCTTTCCTTCTGTTCTCCTTTTCTTCTTTAGCTTTGCTGACCTCCTTCTCCACTTCTTCCTTCCAAAAAAAAAAAAAAATACAGAAAACATAAAACATAAAACGAAAGTGTGTTCTCACGTTGACTGAAAACATCAAGAAATAAGAAAAAAGAGAATGAATAGAAAGTAGGAGAACTTACGTTAACGAGGTCGGGGACAGGAGGCCTAGTACCGTGAACGGCGGCACGGTTAGAAGCTTTAACAGTAACCATGTGTCACCTTTTTTTTTGCTAGAACCTCCTCTTTCTTTCTTTCTTTCATCATCTCTTTTATTTATTTGCCTATTTAATATTTATACTCACAATTTCATGCCCAATAATAATATTTATTTTTCTTTTAATCTTTATATTATTTTAGTGTTGTTTTTAACAAAAATTATTCAAACATACGTACAATTTGTATTGACTTATTCATATATATTCTTTGTGTAGATTGGATTCAAATATTAATTTTACAAAAAAAAAAAAATTACACTCAAATGTTAAATACAATAGGTGGAGAATATACGTCTATCGATAAACTTCTTATATAATTTCAGAGCAATTATTATAATCTATATTTACATTTAAAAGAACGAATATATTTTTTTCGTCCATCTTCAGTGGTCATTAAATGATGGTTCTAATACTTGTCAAGTAACAATTTTTTTTTTTTAACTATTTTAATTGTGTTTTGTTTGTCGATTTTATATGCGCGCTACTTGCTTTGTTTGTAACTAGTTGTTGGAAAAGTATGGTAGATACTTTCCTTTCGAATAACTGTAGAGATGTTTTTATTTTTTATCTTTTCACTTTTTTAAGATTTTGTGAAGTTAGATGAATTGGGCTGGCCCAACAACCAATTCTTCACACACACTGCTTAGTTGGTGGTGGGCCGTTAAAATGTCGTTTTCAGCCACCGACAGTTGGTTCCTTCAACGATGGGCTTTCCCGTTTGTTGAATCTCTGTTGTCGGAGACACCCCAAACTCCTCCTCCGGATCTTTAATCTGAAGCGGAACACAAGCGACAGTTTTGTCCCAAACGACACCAAAAAAAGCTTTCCTTATTGACAGTTTCAGTTGATTACTACTTCAGAAGCAAATGGAGAGAAAAGATTCTTCCTCCGACGAAGAAGACGATCGCGAGAACCTGATCGAGCAAAACGACAGGAAACTTCCCAACTCTCGATCCGCCTTCCACATTGGCAACGGCGGCGACGACGACGACGACATCGATGGAAGAAACCACGTATTCCAGTCCAGAATACGACATCGTTTCAGCTCCCTCGGCTTGCCGAACAAGAAATTCATGGTCGCCATTTTCTTGCCTCTCGTCATCGTCGTCCTTTACCTCTCCACCGACGTTCGCGGCCTCTTCTCCTCCGCCAATCTCTCCGACTTACGGTTCGATTCGTTCTCCGACCGGTTGCGCGAGTCGGAGTTACGCGCGCTTTACCTTCTCAGGCGACAGCAGTTAGGTCTTTTCGCGCTCTGGAACCAGACTTTCCATGACTCGCTCCCGATTTCTTCTAATTCGACCAACAATTCTTCTTCTTCTTCCAGTAACTCCTCCGCTTCGAATTCGGAGCAGAATTTATCCATTGACGATCTCAAATCCGCGGTTCTTAGGCAGATTTCGTTGAACAAAGAGATTCAACAGGTCCTCTTGTCGCCTCACCGGTCGGGGAATCCGAGTTCCATTAGCGATTCCGACGATCCGAATCTCGGTGGTTTTGATTTCCGTACGTGTAGAAAGGTGGACCAGAAATTCTCCGAAAGAAGAACAATCGAATGGAAGCCGAATTCGAACAAGTTTCTGTTCGCGATTTGCTTGTCGGGCCAAATGTCGAACCATTTGATTTGCTTGGAGAAGCACATGTTCTTCGCGGCTCTGCTCAACCGAGTTTTGGTAATTCCAAGCTCCAAACTGGATTACCAATACAACAGGGTTTTGGATATTGATCACGTCAACAAGTGCCTGGGAAGAAAGGTCGTCGTTTCCTTTGAGGAATTCGCCGAGATGAAGAAGAACCACATTCACATCAACAGATTTCTCTGCTATTTTTCGCATCCTCAGCCTTGTTATGTGGATGATGAACACATCAAGAAGCTGAAGGGATTGGGGATCACCATGGGTAAAGTTGAGTCTGTCTGGACAGAGGATGTAAAGCAGCCCAGCAAGAGAACAGCTCAAGATGTCCAGTCAAAGTTTGCGACGAATGATGATGTGATTGCAATTGGGGATGTTTTTTTCTCCGATGTGGAGAAAGAGTGGGTGATGCAGCCAGGTGGTCCTCTGGCCCACAATTGCCAGACTCTGATCGAACCCAGTCGTCTTATACTGCTCACTGCCCAGCGCTTTGTTCAGACTTTCTTGGGAAAGAACTTCGTAGCTCTCCATTTCCGAAGGCATGGCTTTTTGAAGTTCTGGTACTCTTTTCTTTTGCTTGTTCCTGTCACCTCAGTTACAATAGTCATATTGCATTCAAGATTGTTTGTGTTCATAGTCCTTTGTAATGAACATTTTGTTATAGTTAGATCCTGGTTAGATGTTAAACAATGATAACTTCCATTCTTCACCTAGGTGTCTATGGCGGATTGGTTTAGTGCGAGTTTCGAGTTACATTTACAAATTCTAGTTTGAATTGTTTTCTGTAGAAGCTCAAGCTACCATTTTGAGATGCATATAGCAACTGGATCCAAACGCATGTTCTCGTTTAAGCTTAGCATTTGAAAATGCAGCTTAAACATTTGTTAGCTGTTAATGATAAATTGTAATCGCCTGTAATTTTAGTCAGAGATTTCTGTCATCACGGCCTTCTGCCAAATTTGCCTTGCTATTTTTGAATTTTGTTGATGGAATCATTGGCTTTGCTACAATGTTTAGACAACTGAATTTTTTTGGGGCCATAATGACTTTCGTTGAAATTGGCAATGTAGAGTCTGAAGCATTTTACTCACTGATTTTAATTAGCTATTAGAATTTCAGGTCTGAATGCCATAATTTATCTGTTTTTAGAGAGGAAATTATGCAGTGCTTCTAAATAATTCTTTATTCTATTTCCAGCAATGTTAAACAACCAAGTTGCTTTTTTCCCATTCCTCAAGCTGCGGATTGCATCACTAGGATGGTTGAAAGGGCAAACACGCCGGTCATATATCTCTCGACAGATGCTGCAGAAAGTGAAACCGGTTTGCTGCAATCACTAATTCTGCTGAATGGGAAGCCCGTACCACTAGTTAAACGCCCTGCACGTAATTCAGCTGAAAAATGGGATGCTTTATTGTACAGACATGGCCTTGAGGGGGACTCCCAGGTAACGTTGCAGATATATAGTTACTTTTAAATACAAAAATCAAGCATCTAATGGGCAATGAGAAAGTTTGTAAGAATTGAAATCGTGGAAAACTTAATTGCATCAATAACTCAATATTAATGGTGGTAGCGGTGGAGTTGTGGTACAAGGGATGGTGATAATGGTGAGTTTATGCCAACAGCTGAAGAGGAGGGTGGTATTGGACTTATTGGTAGTGATGGTATCACTGCTTGCAATAGTAGTGGTGGGTGTTTGCATAGTAATGAGAATACTGATGTTAGGATGGCGACGGCGCAATAGTTGGTGATATCAGAATGTTGTAGTAACCTTACGACTAATTCTCAAGACTTTAATAATGCTTGCTTGCAGTGTAGTTCAGGGTGATGCGGGATGTGGTAGGGTGGTTTAAGGGAGAGTCCTAGGCTTGAATCCTTCGAACAGCTAGTAATGTGAAAGAATTGGTGGCAAGTTAGTGCATTCCCCTGCCTTTTATTCCTTCACTATTGAACCATGGTAGTTCTACCTTGTTTAGCTCCAGCAGACAAAAACCAATTATCTGAAGCACAGCACGCGGAATTTTTTGAGACCAAATTTTCCAGGCAGTTTTCTTGCTATGATTGCATGGACTGTACAGTTTTAGA
The DNA here is from genome assembly GCA_024759925.1 of Ficus religiosa. Lineage (NCBI taxonomy): Eukaryota > Viridiplantae > Streptophyta > Magnoliopsida > Rosales > Moraceae > Ficus > Ficus religiosa. The sequence continues at coordinate 8,959 of JAFMPE010128553.1, forward strand.
GTTTCTACAGCATCCTTTGCCCGAAATTCAATGTACTTATACATTTGTTATCTCTTCACTCTATAGGTGGAAGCTATGCTAGATAAGACAATCTGTGCTATGTCCAGCGTATTCATCGGAGCCCCTGGATCCACTTTCACAGAGGATATCTTGCGGCTTCGCAAGGATTGGGGATCAGCATCTTCATGTGATGAGTATCTCTGCCAAGGTGAAGAACCGAACTTTGTAGCAGACAATGAATGAAACAAAAACTGAAAAAGAACACGAAAATCAGCAGGCGAAGACGGGTGATTGTTTCTATCTATCGCTTAACCTGCCTTTTTGCAACCTTGATCAGTATCTGCCATGAAAGGCGTTGGTGTACATTTGATGTATAATATCAGCCTCAGCCATCTGTGTACCAATTTTTTTTTTTTTTCCTATGTTGCATATTGCAAATTTTTGAAGTATGATAAATGCAATTGTTGTTGTGTAACTCTTCTTGTGAATGTAGTTTTAAACACAGTTTCCTTATTTCTTCTCCAACAAGGCAACTACCTGATTGGGTACTCTTACTCGTTCGTTATTGCTTGAGATCATTTGGATTACCCAAAAAGGAAAATGATAGCGGAGTACAAAAATAGACCCCTTGTTAATGAGCAATTGGCATATTTTATCAAGTTATATTAAAGTTACGCTATGATATATCAAAAAAAATTTTTTTTTGGTAAATGAAATATCAAAGATTGTAGCTATCCACATTCATCCATTAATCGTAAACAGTGATTAATTGTATAAATAGTGAGAAATAATAGGTAACTGTACCAATAGTAACTGCATGGTGATTCAAAGTTACGGACTTTTTAGGTCTATTAACTGTTCTTCCTCCCGAGTTGATAGATGGGGTAAACGAATGAGTTCAGATATTAATAAACTATATAAAAGTGTTATTTATGGAAACAATACTCTTATCAATTTATTAACAACAAGTAGATCTAACGTCAAAAGAATTAGTAATATGTCAGGAAAAATTAATATAATAAGTCGTGGATACACTTTTTGACAATGAAATCCGTGAATAACTAACGAGAGATGGTCATAATAAGGTCGAACACTGCTTGAAAATAATAACGGCTCTACTCTGATTTCTTATATTTTTTCTAATTAGACGCCCTTAACGTACAAACGACGTCGTTTTTGTCCATACTCCGTATCGTAGCGCTGGGGTTTACGAAAAGCCCGCCGCTTCACCGAGCCGCCGCTAAATCCCCGGCTCTCATATTGCACTACATTCCGTGTAAAATTCGTTTCCCCAACTTTCAGTTCGGACAGAGAGAAAAAAAATCTCTAATAAAAGCCAACTTTGTAAAGCAGATTCATCTTTCTTCATGTCCTTCGATTGACTTTCGAATATACAAGAATATACACACACACACACATATACATACATATCCTCCAGATTTCGATTCCCATTTCCTGATCCATAACCAAAAAAGAAAGCAAAAAAAAAAAACGACAGATTCTTCGAAGTTGTTCTAGGGTTTACAGAAGGTTTTGATAGTATTAGTTTACTGGGGATCTGGGTTTAGCAGTAGGGGATAATAATGAGAGCGAAAGTGGTGGTGTTTCCGGTGAGAGGAAGAAATTGGTGCTTCTCGACGTCTGTACAGCCTTCGGCTTCGGATTCAGCCTCTTCTCTCACTCCCTCCACTCTCAAAGACCTCTTTAGCAAGATCTCCTTCTCCAAACCAAAACCTTTCGCCTCTAATGCCGAACTCCTCGTCGATTTCGTCGCTAACAAGGTTACTTGCTTGTTTACTACTCTCTGCTCTTTGCCTCTATATCTATAT
>JAFMPE010128567.1:0-10372 GCA_024759925.1 Ficus religiosa
GGTGACGACTGCATAGCAGTCAAGAGCGGCTGGGATGAGTACGGGATTGCGTATGGGATGCCAACAAAACAGCTTGTCATCAGACGCCTGACCTGCATATCTCCATTCAGCGCCGTGATTGCATTGGGAAGCGAGATGTCTGGCGGGATCCAAGACGTCAGAGCGGAAGACATCGTAGCCATCAATTCAGAGTCAGGAGTTAGGATCAAAACCGCGGTGGGAAGAGGAGGCTTTGTGAAGGACATATATGTCAGAGGGTTCACCATGCATACCATGAAGTGGGCATTTTGGATGACAGGGAACTATGGATCCCACCCAGATGAAAAATATGACCCCAATGCGCTCCCCGTGATCCAGAACATAAACTACCGTGACATGGTCGCGGAGAACGTGACCATGGCTGCCAGATTGGAGGGAATTCCTGGTGACCCTTTTACTGGGATATGCATTTCCAATGTCACAATTGGACTTGCTAAAAAGCCAAAGAAATTGCTGTGGAATTGTACTGACGTCGCCGGTATTTCAAGTGGTGTCGTTCCTCAGCCTTGCGCGCTTTTGCCTGACCAAGGTCCGGATAAGGCCACAACATGTGAATTCCCTGAAGAAACATTGCCTATTGAGTCTGTTCAAGTCCAGACGTGCACTTACAGAAGGTGTCTTTGATTTGTAGATTTCAAGATAAACAAGTACTTAATTAATGATTCCTTGTTTATTTATTCTGTACATGGTTTCCACAAAAAAATTTGAAACCAAGAAAAAATATATACATATATCAAATATTGTTTAAATTGATCAGATTCATAGATCATCTACTTTGCTAATCATAAAAATATAATGTTAAACGGTTTCTGAGGCTTTTGCGCCCCATACCTATATTAACTTTTAGTTGTGACAAATTACCTCCCTTGTTGTTGTGCAGTGTCCGCAAATCTATGAATGTTGACAAAATTTAAAAAGGAACTCCATCAATAGGGGCTCATGTAATGCGTACGGGGATGTTTCTATCTAAATTTTAACTGTCATTGTTTATCATCACTCTGCAACACGTTGTTAAATGCAAAGAGTAACTTGTCAATCGAAAAAAAACCATTGAGCAGATATGCCGAATACCCTATTTTAAAATCGAGTCCCGGATTTTGAAATCCGCTAAAACTTGCCCTATTTGTTTAGTTCAAAGGCAGTTATACCAAGTGCTGTGATCACACTATATTTTCTCAAATGAAATATTCCCGGTTTGAAAGGGTAGTTTTTGATCTTATAAGAATCCTACACGGCTAACACCAGTTAGGTTTACGCATGAAATGAATACTTTTTGTCACCCACTTTTTTCAAAGAAACGTCGTGAAAAGAATTCCATACCATATTGGTGACCTTATATTCAGGATCCATTATAGGACATATTATAAACTATTGAAGTCGACTAAAAGTAGAGTACAGAAAGGTTAAAGATTCTCAGAAAAAATAATAATAATAATAATAATAATGAATAAAATAAAATAAAATAAAAAACAATAAACTAACTCAAGGATATAAACGTACATACACACATACATATATACGGAAAAATACAGCAATGGTATCGTTCAAGGCATTACGATCCTCGCCCTTGTTACATCTCCAAACGCTGATGGGATCAACCCAGGTTAGGATTTTACATGTCCCACGGATTTGCTCGCGTTTCTAAGCAAACCATGGTTTCAACCTCTTTTTTTCTTTTTTCCCCATTGGGTTCTGCATCTATTAAAAATGGAGTTTTGTTCACGTTGTTAAAAATTACCAAATATTAATGTTGGACCAGGTTGTCACACTTTTAGTTTGTTGTCACGTATACGGTGATGCATCATTGGTGATGATAAATAGCGCTACCGTTCTAAATCGCTAAACCAGAATTTATGCCAGTGGTGCAGACTCCTGCACAAATACCAGAATTGAGGACCGTTACATTGTCTCCGGGGACAATTGTGCAGCAGTCAAGAGCGGCTTGGATCAGTACGGCATTGCATTCGGGATGCCAACCAAACATCTTGTCATCAGACGCCTCACATGCGCATCTCCAACAAGTGCTGTGATTGCTCTAGGAAGTGAGATGTCCGGCGGCATTCAAGATGTGAGAGCAGAAGACATCGTAGCCATCAGGCCGGAGTCGGGAGTTAGGATCAAAATCGGTAGAGGAGGAGGAGGCTTTGTGAAGGACATATATGTGCTGAGGCATGACGATGCACACGATGAGATGGGTGTTTTGGATGACAGGAAATTATGGCTCCCACGCAGGCAACGGTTATGACCCCAATGCTCTCTTCCTGTGATCCAGAACTAAAATTACCGTGACATGGCTGCTGATAACGTGATCATGGCAGCTTGGCTAGAGGGAATTCCTGGTGACCCTTTTACGGGAATATGCATTTCCAATGTCACAATTGGACTGGCAGAGAAGGCGAAGAAATTGCAATGGAATTGTACAGACGTTGCCGGTATTTCAAGTGGTGTGGTTCCTCAGACCTGTGAGGTTCTTCCCGACCAGGGTCCGGAGAAGAGGACAACATGTGATTTTCCAGAAGACACCTTGCGTACTGAGAATGTTCAGCCCATGAAGTGCATTTTTAGAAGTAAATGTTAAGCTAAACCAGAAAAGGGAAGTAAAACTGGCTCGTTGACTCGAAACATGCATATTTTCGATACATCAAATGCAATGTTATTGGTTTATAGAATAAGCAAGTTTTGGGAACATATTCTTTCAAGAGAGATTGTTGTTCACCACAGAAAATCACTACTTAGTCAAGGAAAGAAATTTAGATTCCTTGTTATTATTCAAAGAAAAAGAGATCGGTTTTTATAAACATTTCTCTCTAAAGGTTATGAACTAACTAGAAGCCATCAAACAGCAGCATAGCATAAGAAACCACTTCAAGATGAACAACTTTCTAGTTATGGAAGTTGATGCAACCATTCTTCCTAAAAGTTATTTCATTTAAATACCTCTTAGGACCAGAGAATTTAGCTCAATCACTATCCATTTAAGCACCTCTTTCCAAGGAGTCCCTTACAAATATGTAGGCACATCTAACCAACGGGTTTAGATACTATTTCGAGACTCAAATCACGTAGGCTTACCAAAAGAATTAAGAACTTGAACACTTAGAACAGGAAACAGGTACCATCTACAGGGGAAATGCCTTTCAGCACATGATTTCTTCACCAAAATATGATAAACAAAGCAAGATATTTTTAACAGAAATAATTTGGATTGGATTTTAATGATTCCCTATAGATCTCCACGATGGATTAGTACGGTCCTCAAAATCAAAACCAAAATGTGTGTTCAATCAGATTATTATATCATCTAATGTTATCTGTACCCTGTCCAAAGAATCTATTTGATTAAGTGCTTTTAAAGCAATTAATTATACCATATTTGGTGATTAGAATTATATCAAATCTCAACTCTCGGATTTGGAAATCAGTATGGATTTGCTCGATTGCTTGAGTTTTAGTGCAAGAATGCTGTCGCAATTTATTTTTTCTTTGATCTTGTTATATTTGTGTTCATGATAATCATTGATACATACCCATACACATATATTATATTTATGAAAAAAATAGGTAGGTGGCCCTTTTTTTATCACTCTAAATAATAAATAGCCGAACTTTTTATTTTTTAAGGTAAATGGCCCCTTTGTTATAATTTTAATTGGATTTTATCATGGTCTATGATTGATATATCACTAAACTATCACTACCGGAGTATATTACTAATGAACTAATATATTATCACTTTACATTAATTAATCAATCATCGACCACCAATCTATCAATGATAGATCACCAAGTCTACCAATGATAAACCCTCAAGTAGTTTATACCATTTAAAAAAAAACAGTCATTTTCTGAAGTTAAAAAAAAAAAAAGATATTTATTAATAAAATGATTTTTTGGGACGGTGGGAGGTAACAAATATTCGTGTTTGAAACAAGCAAGCAACATGATCAGGTTAGCACCATATACATGTATATATATACACGTATATGGTGTACTTTGCGGGGAAACCAAAAGATGTTCTCCTTTTGAATGGTGTAGTTTCTGCCGGAAACTAAGGTAATGCCTATTGCATTTTAGCAATATCCAAAAGCTTAGCCTTAAAAATTCACCCTCTAATTTATGTTCTGTTTATCGGTTTCTACACTAGTAGTTTGAAATGGTGATAGTAGTGGCTTTAGTAGTTCTTTTGCTGCGCCCAAATGGTGTAGAAAGCCAAAAACCGAAGTAAATAGGTGAAATACGAGTACTCAGCCATGAATTGCAGATCCCATGCTGCATCACTGACTGATTTTGGAGCAGTTGGCGACGGCGTCACATCGAACACAAAGGCTTTCCAGGCTGCAATCAATCATCTGAGTCGGTTCTCGTTGGACGGCGGATCTTTGCTCTTTGTCCCGCCTGGAAAATGGTTAACCGGCAGCTTCAATCTCATCAGCCATTTCACTCTCTTTCTTCACAAGGATGCTGTTCTACAAGCTTCTCAGGCAATTCTAACATATCTAAACCGCTTCTCAGTAGCATCAGTATTCATCACCATCGCATGCGATGATCACAACGGAGCATAAGCCTAAGAGCCCTTAGTTGTTGGAGTTGCGTGCGTCTATGACACCCGCAACACCCACATGCTGTTGGTTTCGGTGATCATTATTGTTTGCTTATCATCATTATAAATAACGGAGTCACGTGGCCACACTCACTGTTTAAAAATTTGGTTCTCTGAGAACCGTACCTAATCGAAATCATGTTCTCTAAGAACGTACCAATATCAAGTCTCACTTTGATTAATCCGAGTTGGAACATCCACCCTGTTTACTACAGGTTTATCTGTTCTCTACTTTAGCTATTTTACAAATTTTATTTGTTTCCTTTTATTGCGCTTTTGTTTCCCTTTATATGCATTCAAATATCCTTTTTTTTTTTTTTTTTGAAACTTTGGGGAGGGAGGATTTGTACTCTATCACCTTATGATAGAGTCACGTGTGAAATTACTGCTTTGATTTTGATATTCATGTGATTCAAAATTATGCAAACGCAACAATGTCATTGTTCAAGGCATTACTATCCTTGCTCCAGGAACATCTCCGAACACTGATGGGATCAACCCAGGTTAGGATTCAAAATACCCTAATGATTTTCTTGTTTCCTATGCAAACCATGCTTATTCAATCCCTCTTTTCGCTAATCATTACGGACAGTCACGTTTATCTCGCCTGTCAATTCTCCATTACCATCAAGGATGAGTAATAATGGAGAATGAGCAGTCTTTGAACTCCTCCGACTATGTAATCCATGTCGCTTAATTGGGTTTCTGTATGTTGTACAGACTCTTGCACTGATACCCGAATTGAGGATCTTAACATCGTCTCTGAGGACGAACTACGTGGCAGTGAAGAGTGGTTGGGATCAGTGTGGCATAGCATTTGGGATGCCAACAAAACAGCTTGTGATCAGGCGCATCACGTGTATCTCCTACAAGTGCTGTGATTGCCCGAGGAAGTGAGATGTCTGGTGGGATTCAAGATGTGAGGGCAGAGGACATTGTTGCCATCAACCCGGAATCAGGGGTTTGGAAAAAAACTTCCAGAGGAAGAGGAGGCTTTGTGAAGGACATATATGTGCAAGGCATGACGACACGATGAGATGGGTGTTTTGGATGAAGGGAAATTAAGGCTCCCATGCAGACAACGGTTATGACCCCCAATGCTCTCTTCCCGTGATCCAGAACATAAATTACCGTGACATGGCTGCTGACAACGTGACCATGGCAGCTTGGCTAGAGGGACTTCCTGGTGACCCTTTTACGGGAATATGCATTTCCAATGTCACACTTGGACTGGCAGCGAAGGCAAAGAAATTGCAATGAAATTGTACAGACGTTGCTGGTATTTCAAGTGGTGTGGTTCCTCAGACCTGCGAGCTTCTTCCCGATGAGGGTGTCCAGACAAGAGGAGGACATTTGATTTTCCAGAAGACATTTTGCCTACTGAAGATGTTTAACTCGAGAAGGGCTCTTTTGGAATCAAGTGTTTGTCATAAATCATTTACAACCAAGACAGCAAAAAAAACCGAAAATACGAATATTAATAATAATAACTAACATTACTCAAAAGTGTATAACTTGAACACATGAAATTCATATCAATATACTGATCGTTAAAATGACCAAAAATAAAAAAATAAATAAAAATAAAAACCTGTATCAGCAATGCAATATCACAATCATAAGTCCAGGTTTTATGGTTCAATATGCAATAGAAAGTTGGCACCATTTTCTTGTCCCCGGCTTTGAATTTTGCCTTGGAGCCTTATTAACTCGTACAAGAACCAATTAACCAAAATGACCATCCACTTGGAGCTTTTGCTAATAGTCAGTCAACACTAAATTGCTCGGCTCATCACGTATTAGTTGGCCTCAAGTTACGAGTAAAAACAATCTCTAGAGCTATTCCTATCATCTGGGAGTAACAAACCATGTACAGGGGCATAGTTTTTAACCATATATTTCTACACCATAAGCAAAGCATGATATCTTTTAGTAGGTAGGGTCAGGGTTGAACTTCACTGATTCTTTCCAGATGAGCTCTTTGATGTGCTCTTCACTGCATGATGGATGCTCAAAATCAAAACTGAAAGGCCTGGGGCAGACAGGCTCATCGTTGACATCATGAAGGGATGACAAGTACGGGTGACAAAGTGCCTCTTCGACTGCATATAGATGCAGAAATCAGAAGTTAGAAAAGGGAAACGCGGTGATCAAAAACAGTTAAGCCCATACTTAAGGATGATGAGCAATCGAAATTTTGATTCCTTGTTTATACCCGTAATGCGTTTGTTGGGATCAAACACTAGCATTTTCTCAAGCAGATCCACAGCCCCAGGAGACATGTTGGGGAATCTAGCAGCGAATTGTTGCTTCCGGCATTGCGGAAATTGTTTCATGTATCTTCGGGCATTATTGCTTCGAAGAAATCCAAGGCTAGCATCATCGGGTGAACCTATTAACTTTATACAAAAAATAGAAATAGCACAAGGATGTTGTCAAAGAGGCACAGATTGAACAAATAGACTCACACTATTAAACTCCTTATAAGAGAATTAGTTATTTAAAATGATCGGGGAGAATAAAGGAGTTTTTGAGACCATTTAAGGCAGGCACAAGAACTCGTGAAAGGAATGTACATGTTCCCAAAAGTCCAAGACTCCATACCTCTGTAATAAGCCTCAGCTGATGAACATAATCCTTCCCGGGAAATAAAGGTTCTCGAGTCATAATTTCACCAAGAATGCAACCAACAGACCATGTATCAATGGCAGCAGTATACTCTGAGCAATTAAGGAGCAACTCCGGTGCTCGGTACCAACGAGTGACAACATACTCCGTCATGAAATCTGTCTCAGATGTAGTTCTCGCCAATCCAAAATCGCCAATTTTGAGGTCACAATTAGCATTTAGAAGCAAATTACTGGGCTTAAGATCACGGTGCAAGACATTGGCCGAGTGTACATACTTCAGTCCGCGCAACAGCTGATACAGAAAGTACTGCAAAATATGTTCTATGAAATTTAAATTTCATGCAGAATGACAATTGCAAGCACAATTAAAATTCCACTTTTATTAGAAAAAAAAAATACCGTTAGAACAATAAGATTGATTTTTTCTAACACTAGAGTGTAGCAAAAGAAGGAACATCAACTTATAAAGACTCGATTTTCTTTAGAGGGGAACAATTGGAATAGTTTAGAATTCCATTCTCCTTTCTAATACAGTCATATTCGTATCACCGAAGCAAAGCATTTTAGCCTGGAAATGAAGTTTATAAACATGGTATAACTGATGTCACAGCAGATAACTTTTCACGATAAGACAATAGAGAAAAGAAAGAGTAACAGATTACTTTAGAAATGAAACTAAATAAATCACATTTAAAAGCCCAAACCTGACAGTGATCATCTGTCAGTGGTTGGTCAGAACGAATGATTTGATGAAGATCGGTGTCCATTAATTCATAAACAATGTACACATCATTGAAGGTCTCCTTTTTCGGTGGTCTTATGATGTCCTTGATGGCAATGACCTGGGGAACAGTTCCAGCAGATTCAAAACAATGGATTGATCAACCAAAGTAATACGCTGATATAGAACTACCAGAATAACATCATTCACAATTTTATTTTAAGACTTGAAAGTGTTTGATCATAAAACCAGATGATGATCCTCAACACAACAATTCACTAAAACTATCATTGTACAAACTCTTTGTCATGAGCAGCATTCACTAAGTGGGGTTGTAAGGCTGCTCATTCTCTTTGACAAGGTCTTGAGTTTGAGCTAGATCCACCACGGTAGGTAGGGATGCAAAGGAGCAATTCACTTTGTGAGAAATCCATATTGCACAGGGATGAAATGCTTCATTGGAGTTATCTGGATACGTCATCTCTATCCGTAAAACCCTTTTCTTTTATTGGGGGGAGGGAGAGAGGGAGAGAGAGTAAGAGAGACAAAGAGGGAGTCTTCGCCATGGGAAAGCAAAATTGTACTCTTTCACTAGTAACACCGCAATACATGTTACAAGGTATTTTAGTGAATTTGGCAAAAATGTTGAAGCAGATTCCTATATTAAGCCTACGGAAATCAAGAAAATGCGTGGTTAGAAGCTATTCTTATTTCTTGACAGCCTAAAACTTACGTTTTCGTGCTCCATGTGACGAAGGAGCTTGATCTCTCTCAACGTCCTTTTGGCATCTATTATATTGTCAAATGCATTACCGATCTTCTTAATGGCAACTTCCTCGTGTGTGTCTGAATTAACAGCAGCACTGAAACAAAAGCAATTGTGTTATCCACTGCTGTGTTAACAAACTATCAAACTAGTCAAATAAATTGAAAAAGATAATAGAGAGAGAAAGAGAGATCTTAAACAAGCACTTTAGGCTTATCTAGACTTGGGAGCACACATCAAAAAGAACCCTGAATGGAATTCACATGTATCAACTATTCAACTTCCCAAGCAAAAAACAAAAACAAAAACCAAAATAGCCGTAGGCATAATCTAAGAAAATACAATTTTACATTCCCCATCCCACCTTAAAAAAAAGGGAAGAAAAAAAACTCAGAAACTATTATGTTATAGGATATATATAAAAATATAAGTATATTAACATATTCGAACTCTACATCCGAGATGTGGAATTACCACAAGATTATGCTTACAATCACACTACAGAAACAAATATTCACTTAAATAGAAACTAAAGAGAGCATTCTAATCGACGTCACAAAAATCATAAGTCTTTAAGAGGTCATGAAATCATATTTATTAACTTGCACCAGAATGTTCTTATTGACATCAAATTTTCTTCGTATCCAAAGCTCTTGTGCCAAAAAAAAAAAAAATTTACAAAGCTAAAATCAAAACCCAGCTACAACATAGTACAATTAATAAACAAACATCAATAAAAAAATTTGAAAAAAAAAAAAAAAAAACGGCCCGTTTGACTCTTAGGCAACTACAAAACAAACCCAGAAATCTACAGAGAAAACCAATAAAATAGGGAAAACCCAGAAAGAAGAAACAATAAATAGATTAAAAAAAAAACATACCAGACAATGCCATAAGCACCTCGACCAATAGGGCGAATGGGGGGGACATACTTGCTGGAAACCTCAAACAAGTTTCCGTACACGTTGTACTGCACGTAGCGACCTCCATGGGTGAGAACTCCTTTGATCTTACTACCGTCTGTTGAAGAACCAGAGCTCGACTCTTTTGTAGCCATGTCTTCTCAACTCTCTCAACCAAAACCAAGACCCAAAAAAAACCCAAAAAACAAAAAAACCAAAAACCAAAAAACAAAAAACAAATGAAACGAAACGAAACGAAAGAGGTTGTCTTTCTGGGACCTTTGTTTCACTAGAGAGTCGTCGTTCGTTGTCTTGTTGGGTCGGCAAAATTTTTAGGTAAAGTCAATAATTTTGTCCGATAGCGATTAATGGATTTCGTGTAAAGCTGTGAATGCCCACGCTGCCACTACTCTTTCTCTCTCCTCTCTCTTCTTTTGGGGAAGCTTTTGATCTGAAAATGGCTCCAGAATCCGTGAAATGGAGTGGACTTTTCTTCTTTCAATTCATTAAAAAAAAAATGACCAAAAAAGAGAATTTACAAATTAATAAAGAAGATTTTATTGGGAGGCTTGGCTTTGATACTGTTGGGATTACGGATGCATCATGTGCAGAGCTGTTGGATACACGCGTCGGCGTTTAAAAGCTACCACAAAACGATTAAAATAAAAATAAAGTGTAAATATTCATGGAGATATGTACAAATATCATGCCTCT
>JAFMPE010128578.1:1779-12149 GCA_024759925.1 Ficus religiosa
GCCAAAACCTCCCACTCCGATAATGAAAATATCTTCGAAGTTGTTGGTAGCGGCTTTGATCTCAGCCAATGAGAAGTGACGGCACAGATCGGACGGCAAAGAAGATGAGCCTCGAGTCTTGGTTGACTTGGTTATAGAAAAGCAAAAGGGGCCCCACCTCGTGCTTTTGTCATTAGAGCGCAATCCCTTGACTTTTCTTCCTCGCCGGAGAATGTAGAGTCCAAGGACGAAGAGAATAACTACACCGCAAACTACACCGGAGACGATCCCAATTATTGATGTTCGATTGCTTTTATCATTACTCCGTTGTGTAGTCGGTGGGCTAATTATTGCTCGAGTTGGATCAGGATTTGGAGCAGCCAGATTACCAGTGGTGTCGTTCATTTTGAAGATTTCCAGCCCGTTCAAGATTGCATCGGCATATTTGGTTTTGTCGTTGTCCGGACTAACTTGCAGAGCGACAGAGAGATTTACTTTCTTTTCGCCAATTTCTCCAAGCTTTAAGACCACATAATCTTTAAAACAAGGTACATATTGACCATTGCATACGCTGACCACGTCAAATTTACTTTCAGCCAGGTTGTTTCCGATGTAAATAAGAAAGACCCGATCGCCAACTCTACTAAATTCCCGCTCGATCTCGCAAAAGTGCAATCTTAGCATGTAGCTAAATCCAGAATCCACGGAGAATTCCCAGGTGAGCTTGTAGCTCCTGAGTATAGTTATATTCTTATCATTCCCCATAGATGTGGCGGTAGAATAGACGTCGGCCGGTGCCGCATAGAACGTAATATTGTCTTTGAATCTGAGTTTATCAAAAGTAACTGGTAGAACGCTACGTCCTGGCACTGTCAGGTAGTCATCGTCCTTGGTCCATCGGCGGTACATGCCGATGTCATTGATGGCTGATATCTCATTTCCACCGATGTTTATCCGATACATCGTCTCCAAAGCGGTAGTGTCTTCGACGGTGTACGTGGGCTCTTGCTGTCCCACAAGCAAAGCTTGACGGCCTACGGATCCCGAGTAATAAAGACTAGAGGACATGGATACAACTTCGATGCCGTTGATGAAAGCAAAGGCGTCTGCAATTGAAGAACTAGGGGTGAACGTAATTTTCAAACTTGACTGCTCAACAGTCACGCAGTATTCTTTCTCTATGCCCTTTTGGTCAAGTGCACCGGCAGTAAGAGAAACGCTAAAGTTGCTGAGGAGTGTGTATTTGCCGACTTTGACAGAGAAGAAGGCCTTGGAGGGATCAAAGTTTCCGTATGACGATGAGTAAAAGTACAGACGGATGAATTTTGGTCCGGGAGTCGTGACTGGTATCGCGTAGGTGAATACGGAGTGCGATAGCCTCGCAGTGCTGTAAGGTACAGTTTCCCCTTCCATTGACGGCTCATCAGCTTCCAACGTGACCGAATCGTTATTTCGACCATCTAGCGGAAAATACTTGGTGTCTCCGTTCCAGCTCCGCTGGCTGATTGACGCCATGTTGTTTACGACTGAAGAACCACAGTCAATGGTTATGTTGTCCTCAGGTATGTAAGGAAGCTGCAGCTCATGAGTGGTTGCAGTGAAGTAGAAAAGGATGAGGCCCGTGCGAAGAAGGTTTTGCAGATGAAGTTTGATCTTTTTGCAACACTTTCTCATACTCGGAATCATATCCGTTGGAAAGAGTGAAGCGCTGCAACGTCTAGCTAATCTCTGAGACTTAAACTCCAAAAATTTTTATTTCATCTCAAAAAGTTTGTCACTTTCCTCCCCAGGTCAACGATATTATTATTTTTAGTCTTCCCTCGATTTTTTTTTTTTTTGATGAATTAAAAAAAATTTTATTAATAATTACTATTTAAACATAGTTCGTAGTTTTGCTTTATTAATTCCCAATTGATTTTCCTAGTTTTGGGGGATCCCTACACCCCCAAAAAAAGAGGGGTTCCTAGAGAACGACCTTGGACCCCTGAGGGATTGGGCTCGTCAACACCCCAGCGCCTCATAGTGATAAGAGACGACGGAAAGAGACAGAGAAAGTAGAAGAACATTGACAAGGAGGAAACCGCTCCAATATATATTTTTGGCTATAGTGCTATGGAGCTCAGTCAAGTTTTTACTTTACAAAAAAAAAAAAAAAAAAAAAAAAAAAAAAAAAAAAAAACCTCATTTTTTTTCAGTCACTAAAGTAAATCCTTCATCGTCTATTACCAGATCAGCCTAACTTTTAGTATCATTCATTCCCATCTCCTTCCAACCGTTGGAAAGAGAAATAGGAGGCTCAAAAGGGAAGTTCAATAGACAAAACACCATACCACGAGTTACCGTAGTCGGAGTAGGAACGCCATGTATGGGATCCATGATTAATTAATATCTGCTGGTTCCAGATAAAAATGATTAACATTTCTAATATGTTTATTATACCATCAAAATCATAATGATATTTTGTTAATCTTGTCATTGTGAGTACTTTGTACACCTCATTATGTTCATATATGTATTATTTTTTGATAAAAATAATAATCTATAGATGTATATACATTAACATTTTACAACAAAAAAAAAATGATATCAATGCCAAATTTGCACATGACACTTGTTGGTAGTATGACTTGGTGGTATTAAATATAATATTATGAAGTTGCGCTCATTGATAGCATATGCGGTACTCGTTATCTTTGCTAAATGTAAAATTACGATGTTACTCATAAGAGAGAGGTACGAGGAAAAAATGATATCAATGCCAAGTATTTACACTTCTAACACAATTATTATGAAGATTAGAGAGAATAAGAGAAATATAATACTGTTAAGGGATTGGACTTCCATTTTAAAATGACTATTCGGCATAAATAGTTTTCGTTACACCATGACTAAAAAGCTTGTGGCTAAAGTTTTAGTTGCAGCAAAAATTTGTAAGTAATCGCATATTAGTCATAAGATTGTAACTAAAAGTGACATTTAGTCACACAAAAATATTGTGACCAAAAGTGTTATTTAAAAATGTTGTGACTAAAAATTTTTTATTTTATGGACAAATTACATTTTTCCTTCTAAACTTCAGGCCTTGTCACACAATGCCCCTGAACTTTAATTTGTAACATTCTTCTCCCCCAAACTTTAGAAAAGTTTGCGAATTTTTTCCCTCAATTAATGTTTTGACAACAAAAATACACATAACACTTTGAAGTATGAGTTGCGAATATTAAATGTGAAACACTTATAATTAAGTTTAAAAAGTAAATTTTTAGCGTCGTTTGTCCATTTTTTCTCTTACAGGTAATTTTGTGATTTCACATTTAATAAGACTAATGGATTTCAAGAGTGCCGCTAATGTATGCCGTTTCATGATTCTAAACTTAATACCCCGAACTGATGCTTTTAATGAGTGTTAGATGTATTTTTTTCGTCAAAAATTTAATTGAGAGGTAGAATTCGCAAACCTTTTAAAGTTCAAGGGGAAAGAAGGGCATTTTGTGATGAGATTTAAAGTTCAGGAGGAAAAGTATAATTTATCCTTATTATTATTTTTAAACAAATCTAATTAAATTTTGTAATTTTAAAATTTTAAGGAGGGCAAACTAGAAATTTAATGAAAAAATTCTTAAAACTGGGGTAGGAGCCCATTGCCGCTGGCGCCGCCGTACCCCCCCCCCCCCCCCCCCCCCCCCCCGCTTGGCCCAACGTGGCTTTGCTTTTGATTATGGGAAAATAATTTTTTTTTTTTTTTTTTGGTGTATATATAGCAGAAAGAATAATACTATGTACACCACTCTTGATCTCATTTTTGAACTACTAACTTTATAATATAATGGTTGTTTTTATTTTATTGATAAATATTATATTTATCAATAAAAAAGAATGACAATTCAATCACGTCAATTGATACTAAAAAATTAATATTAAAATTAGTATATTTAGTACATTTTAAATAAAACTGTTTGTAATTTAATTTTAAGAACGACATCTGATATCAACTGTTACAAAAACAAAAAATGTTAAAAAAAAAAAAAAAGAAAGTTGATTGTCCTCAAATGGCTAATTAATTGAAGATCAAAATTACTGCTTTGGGAATTTACTTTATCCCAACCGTCGCCTTTCGTTTACGAAGAGCAATTTGGTCTTGTTTAACACAATTAGTGAATCTTGTGCTGATTTAAAAATACGGAAAATTGTTTTGTCATTATGGCAATTTTTTTTTTTTTTTTTTGAACGCTAATAAATATGGCGTTGGCCGCTTATCGACTGTCGAGTACCTTGTTGGTAAGGTTAAATAGATGTGAGTGTCGGTCACTTTGGTTGGCCTGTACTACAAAAAAAAAATAAATAAATAAATAAAATTATATATAAATAGCAAGAGCCCTTGAAAGAGTTTGCAAAGAGTTGAGAAAATAGAAACCATGAGATCATCAGCCACTAAGCTGAGGGGCATCCCTCACAAACTCGTAGCAGTGATAATGATGACGACAGTGTTACTGATTCTCGACAGCACGACTTATAAGTGCATGGCTGGCGGCGGTCCAACTTCGGTTTTGCTGCCTAGCAACTACGCCAACAATGTCATTGCCTACCAGGATTTGGAGCAAGAGTTTCTGATGGATTCAGAAATTAGCCGGAGGATCCTAAAGGCTGGCCCCGTCGTACCTAGTACCGGCAATTCGGGCAGAGCTGTATGCGGGAAAGAGAGAGACAAAAGATATGGAGACTGCCATGGCCCTCAGACCTTCGGGAATAACTACTGCAAAGAACCCCGTAATCGCGAATGCAAATGATCTATAGATGAATACCATTTCTACTTTGTTTTAATCAATTGCTGGGCATGTACGTTCTGAGTCAGCAATATATCTGTTTGTAGTCTGTTTCTTTTGCTGTTTGTGTCGTTTATTTGTCTGAATTTCAGAAATAATAATGTCTTCCCACTTTAATGCGTGATATTGTTTATCTAAATGAGGAAAAATCGTTCCCTCCAACCAAAGTCGGAATTAATAAACATATATATTTATTTATTAATTATTATAATCTTACTTTCCTCTCTCTCTCTCTCTCTCTCTCTCTCTCTCTCTCTTCCTATGCATTCTGCATCAAAAAAAAAAAAAAATTCCCCTCTTTAAATGCCGTTTCAGATGATAGAATTTTTTTCATTTATGAGAAACAAAATTAGAATGAAAATAAAATGTTACATCTTGGAATTTGAACATAAGATTTAATATATATAGAAAATAACTTATACATCCACTAGTACGAAAGAGGCCAGGCATTGAGGGAGGCAAGGATTAGGGGGGCATTTTCAAATAAATAGCCCATGCTTTTCAATAAAATTTCAAAATAAACCCCCTTACAATGAAAACATACTTATAATATCCTTTAATTATCCATTATATAGTTATTAATCCCCCTGCACACTAAAAATCCTGGCTTTCTCCAATTAGTGGCTACTGGCATTCAAGAAAAGAAAAAACATCATGTAAGTTAAACCTCTATTTAAGTAATATTTTAAGATCATGAAAATTTATTAATTAATCGACTTATCACTTTCTCGATAAATATAATTTATTAAGTTGTACATTAACAAATAAAAAAAATTAATTTATCAAGGTATTTTTCAATTTTTTCCAAAACATTAAACGTATTATTGTGTTTTGTGATTATACTAATATCACCTAATTATCAAATTACGAAATATCATTATTACTTATTTGTTTAACTAAAACAAGTTCATGAATATAATGTCTTAAATAGAAGTCATGGATCTGTACTGGAGCCAAGTGTCGTTGTTGTTGAGTGACGAGCAATTTATTGAGAACATCGTGGGAAATGATAAAGAAGATGATGATGATGAAGTTGAAGACGATAGTGTACTAGAGATGTCTCGCACAAAGATGCACACAAAACAACTTATCTCAAGTCGGAACCTGTAAAAAAATATTATTTAATCGTGATTATTAGTTTATCGAGACTATACTGTACTATGAAGTTTTTTTTCTTCAAATAAAGGTGGTGTTTTCCTTTTTTTCTTTCCCTTTTTTTCTCAGGCTTTGTCTTTTTTTTTTTTTTTTTAATAGTCCGCAATCTAATTAGATATGGGTGTAAAATTACTATTTCTTAAGCTTACAATAATAGAAATACTTCCACCTTTTAAAAAGACGATATCCTTTTTTTTTTTTTTTTGGGAAAAAACCCCTCCACTAATGCCCATCTCTCTCATTTCTTCCAGTTTTCTCTGTGACTCTTGTCAAATTAGGGATGACAATTTTTCCCATTAACTCATGGGGACCCATCTTAAATGGGATTGGGAAAAACTCGACTTGAATGGGTTTAGGTTATAAACGAATTAAGAGTTAAACCCGTTAAAGGTTACGGGATGGAACAAGTTTAGGGTCTCAGATCTTGTTCTCCATTTACCCACCTCATTTAGTTATTATGTAATATTATAATCATATAGATATTATAAAAGGAGTTTTTAAAAAAATATGATTTTAAGTTACTAAATTTTAACCTATTTGATATTGGAAAATTGAATATTATAGTTTTTATTTATTTTAACCTAAAGTCTCTTATTTATGCATTTTACTCTTAGTTATTTATTTTCATACGATGGAAATAAATAATAAGGTTAACGAGACATTTTGAGAGTATCCCAAACCCGCGATGAGGAAAACCTGTCCCGTTCTCAACAATTTAAAAGTATTACATGACAGATATAAAAAGTGTTTTTATTCACAGACTGGGTTGATGAGAAGACCACTCCGTCCCATTACAGTCACTATGCCAAACGTAGTAGGTGGAGAGAATTCTCCCTCAAATATGTAGCAACTTTAACTAACAAGCTTAGACAGTCATTTTCTTTCCAATTTCTAACGAAAAAAATATGTAAACATAATCAACATAAATAATAGTAATGCAGTAAACTTTAGAAAAGAGAAATATAGTCAGAAAGTGACATAGAGAAACTATCTATGACTGAGAACTTTTTATGGGACATCCTTATTATGTAAATATGACGATGTGTATAGAACATTGAGTCAACAATTATCAGGTTAATGGTGTAAGAGGAACTTTTTATTAGTTTGTGACCATTTGGCATGATCTAATTTCTATCGGCAAAAGTCTCTGTCAACTTATTTTTTTAGTAGTAGTCGTCCTAAGCGTTCACTTGCGGTTAAAAACAAAACGGATGTCTTTATGTGTTTTGCGCATGATTGTCTTTTAAGATCATATTGTAAAAAGGTATAGAGATTATTTCAGCCATCGATCTTATTTACTTTCATCTCAATCATTGATCCATTTGAGACCCTGTGTCATGTTCAAGCCCTTAACAACGAGTTTAGATAGGCTGTCCGTAATTTCCTATCTCATTTGACTATCATCCAGTAGTGTTATGCTGTATTATATGAGTTTAAATAATTTATCCCATAAAAATACTAAATACTAAAAACCCTTAAATAAATTGATGAGTTATCGAAATACTATTGAGCATACAGTTATTGAGATGGAAAAATGAGATCATCTCCAATGACGGAGCCATGATAATCATTGTTAGGGGGGTCAAAAATTTTTTTAATCAAGATTATACTAACATATATACTTATATATGAAACAATTTTTATTTATTAAATACATGATATATTGACACATGAAGACATCCGTATTATATCTAAATAAGACAACAAACCACTATCAGTTATATGTAATTAAAAATAAAAATAACACAAGAAAGAACTTGAAATTGAAGTGTCGATCTTAATATCTTTTTAATACCATAGTCATTTAAGTTTCACATCTTGAAACTCTAAGTCTAATATATCACTTGTTAAAATTAAAATTAAAAAAAAAAACAAATCTATAACTTGTAAATAACATTATACTCTCAATAAAATAGCAGCTATATTAAATTCATATATTTCAAAATATCATTTTCTTTTCTTAAAATTAAGTTGTGATCAACGATCTTTCATAGAGACAAACTCATCTATAATTGATTCACTATTAAATTTTATAGTAATTTTCTTCTCAATGTAGACAATTAAGCAGTCATTCAAAAATATTATCTTCTATATATAGCACCAACACCAATATAGCCCATAAGCCCAAAATTCTTTTTTTTTTTTTTTTAAAGGCATGTCTAAATTTATCACAAACTAAATTGAAAAAATAAAAATAAAAATAGAAATTGTATTGAAGTTCAGAATATCAAACAATGTTATTTCTAATTTTGTCAGATAAAATCCACAATATTAACTAAACATCACTAATTTTTAGTTAAATATTTCTAATTTTCTAATCGGAATTAGCATATTATCACCAATACATAAGAACAAACAAAAAATAGTTTAGAAAAAATAATAACACAATGACATGCTAATTCCACATTAAAACAAATAGAAAAATCATAATTAAATTTATAAAAAAAAAAAAAAAAAGAATCAGAATAAGAAGCGGTCTTTAACTGTAGAAGTGTAGCTGGTTGATCTAGTACTTCAGCTGGTTCATCTAAATGAGTATGCGATTCCGCGTCTTTTAATTTCTTGCTTTTTTTTTTTTTTTTCTTTCAATGATTACATTGGGTTAAGTTTGTCGCTCAGAGTATGACTGATCAGTTGTTATATTCTCGGCAACAGTACTTCCGGTAGCTTTTACCCATCATCTTTTGGGATTATTGTGTATGTCAGTCTTGCTCTTATCGAATTAAATAATTGGGTACGCTGTTATTAGTATCCTTCTAAATTCTTCTTTCTCTTTCTCTTACATCTGTTTGATCTTTCTCCCTTCTACTTCTGTTTGTTGCTTTTAATCCTAGAATATAATCTTTGTCCTTGTTAGTTGTTCATTTAATTTCTTTTTCTATTAATATCCTTGAATGAATTCACTTTCTCTAGTTATAATTCAAAACTATGAAGTTGATTTCATCTACGGCCCGTTGATTAGATTATAGCATTTGCAGGACAAGTAGTCTATATTTTGGAAAATAGTTTTAAGAAAATTTAGTTTTATTTTTCAGCTAAATTTTGTTGTCTTCCTATGGAGAGTAAAATGCTTTACCAAGGATTATTGCATTTTTACATTAACAAATAAAAATAAGTAAAAGAATTTGAAAATGTTTTGAATAATTTGCTTTGTATGGTGCACCATTTCAAACCATTCAACTCAAATTTTTTTTTCGTCTTTTTCCCAAAAAGTTTTTGTCTTTTTCCCAAAAAGTTTTTTGTCTTTTCTGAAAATTCAAAAAAATTGACTATTGAAACTTAAAAATCCTAACTCAAACTACTCCACCAAACGGACCCGTAGATAAAAAATTTACTAAATAAATAATTTGAAGTAACTAGCTAGATAATGCTATTTACTTTATTTATTTATTTTTTTAATAGATTCCTCTTCACCAACATTAGTTGAAAATGATATGTATTTGTTTACGGATGTGCCGTTGAGGGATTCCTCTTGAGCGGTTGTGAATTCACGTTTAGGTAAGTGGGGCCATTTACTCCCACAAGCTTTTAAAAATATGTTTGCCTCATAAAATAATTCTAAAACAATACCTCATTCTGTAAAAGAAATTAGACTTTTGCCCTCATTTAGATTTTGAAATTTATATTTTATACCTGAAAGTTTTTCAAAATTTTAGTAAGATTCCTACTAATATTACAAATAATAATTGTATTCCTACATAATTATTGGATGCTTCTATATAGTTAAATATTTATCTTTATTTAATTTTCTTAAAGTCTTTGGTGAAAAAATTTTATGCTCCATTACTACTCTTGAGCATCTTAGTAGGGATTAACTGATAACGAAGCCCCAAAACCTATTTAAGGAGGACTTGAATTAAGCTAAATCTGATTTAGAGGACTTTACTTCGAAAAAAAAAAATAAAAAAAAAAAATATATATATATATATAATGGGGACCAAAAGAAGGAAAATGGTGAGGACTTCAAAATTTTATTTAAAAAATACAATGGGCCAATCACCCCTCGGGCCCATGGTGCCTACGTCCCGGCTCGGGATGTAGATCCAGCTATGTCACAAGACGACAAAAAATATTTAATGATAGTTTTCCTTCTCAAACCAAAAAATAATTTATGATAATTTACTGAAGGAAAAAAATTTATGGATATATAATATATAATAACTATAATAAATAGTGCATCCATGAGCCAGCAACGACGATGTATAAACAATGTGCGATGATGATGGATAATCCAGTTTGGCGCAGTCATTTGATAGAATTCGGACCATTTCATTTAAATGATCAATCCAAGTATACGCCTGGTGAATAGAACTGAAAATGAAGTATCCAAATGACATTTGAGTTTGTTCTTAAGTGGTAAAAAAGTTCCTCATAAAATTTAGGTCCATTCTCATATATATTTTACAATGATTT
>JAFMPE010128590.1:15076-25832 GCA_024759925.1 Ficus religiosa
GGGTGATGGGATTTGGTCAAGTATGGTAGTCTTCAGCTTCACAACGCAATCCTAAAGAATCAACTTGTCTACTCAAGTGTTAGAAGAGAAAATCTTTGCCAAATTATTTCAAAATATTACAACCATTGAGCCTTACAATTCAAGATATCACAACCAGTGATGTTTCCACCAGACAATGTATAAATTTCTTCAATGAGTAAAAATGACTAGCCTTGAGAAACAAATAACATACGTTCCTCCAACAAGCATATAACAAAAACAAAAAGTAGTACTAGGAAGACCAACACTAATCCTACAGCTGAATACCGACTCATTTGACAGTGAGTTATCATTTTTTTAAATACCAACTCGAATCGGTTTAAGATTCAGGAAGCGTGTTTCATGAAACAACATAAGATTTTTTATGCTGTGATCTTGATAACACACTAGTTTAGGTTAGACAATTAGAAATGGAAAAAATAGGTAAGCAAAAATGGAAACATTCGTTGCTTTGAAAAAGACAAATGGGAATGATATTGAAACATTATTACATGTTGATTGAATGGCTGAGGAGACTAAACACTACAAATGCAAAATTTGTGCGTCTGATTTTTTTTTTTTCCTACTAAACACTCTTTCACATCACATGCATGATTAAAGCAAGACCGATAAGTATCTACAAAATCCCCAAAAAGAAAAAAGAACAAAACTGAAGTGATAGGGGGTCGAAGATTATTGATTTCGAAAACATCAATCATGATGCATACGATGCATACAGCCTAGCGAGGTCTTTGGAGAAAGCCTTCCTAATGACATCTCTCTTGAGCTTGAGAGCTGCAGTAACTAGGCCTGATTCAGGCGTCCACGGGGTAGAAAGCAACTTGATTTTTGCAGGGATCTCAAATTTCTCCAGACGAGCCTGCTTTGCTTCCTATAAATTAGTAGAAAGTAAGCGACGTGGAAACAGAAAAAACAATAACCAAACTAAGATAAAGCATTTCTTTTCTATTTTTTGGTACTCCATTTGAGGTTTCGATGCACGAAGATAAACAGTGGAGGCACACTTCCTTGTTTTCCAGGTACAAGGCTGGCAAATCATAGTTCAGCAAACAAAATTTCATGGTCTAGAAACAAAAGTTATGCCTACAAGGTGGAAAAGGCACCGACATATTCTGAGCATTGTATGCTCAATATAAATCCATTATATTTCACGGTGAACCAACTTAATGAATGAGTTTCTGGTTTCTCAGACCAAATTACTTCTTTTGGAAGTAGTTTAAGGTTATCACATGACTCCTATATTGCTGATGGAAGGAACCATAAATTTAGTAACTTCTCGACTGGGGGGAAAAACAGTCCTTGTTTTAAGCGATAGAATCCCAAATGGCTTAAGTTGAAAGAAAAGCTAATGATAAGCAGAAAAGAGCACTTTCAACTCTTTGCTTTCATTCCCAAGTTCAAAGTCATGCAAGGAAAATCTGGAAAAATTTTACCTTTACAAGTGATGTCTGCACTTCCTTAATAGTTTCTTCTTTCTCGCATAGGTCCGCAAAGTCAGTGAAAGCAATTCCACGTTTTAAGGCCCAGTCTTCCACTGTACTTTGAGAAGCCACCACAAGAGCCACGCAGTAACTATGGAAAGGATCAGCATGCAGCATAATATTGTCGACGTAGGGGCTCACAGAGAGAACAGCCTCAACCTGCATGGTACTGTTAGTCCTTGAAGGGATCTAACGAAAGTTACATTTGACTTTGAAAAGTTCATACCTTTCCCAAAGAGACATACTCTCCATGCTGAAGTTTTACTATATCCTTTTTACGGTCAATTATCTCAAGGCAACCATCAGGATGAAACTGCCCTATATCACCTGTATAGAACCACCTCGTTCCTCTCTCATCAACCTTTCAAACACCAAAACACAGTAGTAGTTAAAAATCTAATTATCTTCCGGTAGTCACTTCGATGGAGACAAAGGTATAAAGTTTTGAGATTCTACCTTGTATGATTCTCTTGTTTTTTCTTCATTTTTGAAATACCCGAGTGTGACATTTGGACCACCAATTACTATTTCCCCGCGAGGCATTGGGGTATCACTTATTAGATATCCACCTTCAGGCCAATCAATCAACTAGATAAGAAAAGAAAATATATTTCAGGACAAAAATATTGAGATCATTATAATAAATTTGTTTTCCTACTTAGATTGCATCTGAAACAACAATACGTGCAGTGAAAATAATTTGAACCTAAAAGAATTATTTGATTGCAACTAGCTAAATATTTGCCAGTTTCAAAACCAGAGATAGCCTTCTCCCAGTCGATAAATCCTTAAGCCAAAGCAGTGCTTCGCGGGTGAGGCTTCCATACAGCTTCAAGGACATTAGTCATATGCTCGATAAGATTTATTAGCTTCTTCCTTTTCCTATGTTCTATTTCGGACCATGATTAGTCAAGAAACCAACAATTGAAAAATGCTAGAGGATAACGGGGTGAAGAGATATGAATCACTGCACAGTTATAGCAATTTCTCTCAAACGCTAAATAGTTGGTGAATGGAGCTTTTTCCCTCCCTACATAGCTTTCTATCGAACACTTCCCTTACATGTTCGGTTGGAAAAGATTTTGAACCAAGGACAACCTAAAAGGCTAAACTCATTACTCTCAACAATTATTTGGAGGTCAGTCTAAATTTGTTCTTGCATTCTAACAGACATGAAATAAAGGGAGAATGGAATAGTAGTGGGGCTAATTTTTAATAATTGACTATAGAAAACCGGGAAAGGCAAACACCAAGGTGCGACCAATTGAGATGAATACTGTCACAAAAAAACAGCTCCACTAGGGAGCCTAGGAGCCTCTTTCCACTGAATAATAAACTCCTTTACCCAGCACCATGAGTAGTTCTTGGGGTTTGTCTCCAGCCAGTGTGGAAGGATGTTTAAACTAATCAGCCATGTATATTTACAACATAACCATACACAAATCTAGTTCAATGCTTCTTCCAAAAAAAAGGGAAAAGAAAAAAAAAAATAGTTAATCCTTGCCTAACCCTTTTGATATATTTACAGAAGGTGCAAAACTCTTGAAAAAATTTCACTCCTTCAAAAAACAACAGAAATCAATTCCTTAAGAAAATGAAAGTAAGATTCAGTGGCCACTAATCTTCCTTACGGGGGAGGAATGAAAATCAAACAAAAAGACAAATTTGTCAAAAAAGAAAAAAGATTACTTAAAAATTCATTACCTTAAAAAATGAGCAAGGTAGTGGTGCTCCAACACGACCAACAGATGTGTCATCAAACTCGGAAAATGTTCCACCAGCACAGGTTTCTGTAAGACCATACCCTTGCCCAATTGAAACACTGTTGGGGAAAAAAAAAAAAAAAAAGGAAAACAAAAATTTTCCAATTGCATCATTGCCTGGTCATCCTTTTTATAACAAGTGGAAAAATGTTCCACCAGCACAGGTCATTTAAATAAAATAAATAAATAAAGAAGCTCCATCCAAAATTTAAAGGGAATCATACATAATATTGTACATGATTGCTTCCTCATAGATTGTAATAGTAAGATTAGGAGGATATTCTAGTTGCCAGAGGCGGAGGGAGGGGGGCGCGAGTGGGGGCTACAGCCCCCACTCAAATTTTTTGTTCTTTTAATTTTGCTCCAAAAATTTGTAATTTTTACAATTTGCCCCCACTAAAAATAAAATATTTTCATATGGTCCATATTTTTTCCCACTAAAAATGAAAAATTCTCACATAACCCCCACTAATATGAATTCCAAAAAAAAAAAAAATGTTTATACTTTTACTACTTTGTCCCCACTAAAATTAAAAATCATCACATAAACCCAATAATATAAAAAATTCTCACATAGTCCCCACTAAAATTTGTTTTATCTTAAAAAAAAAAAAAAAAAATTTAGTGTGCGCCCCCACTAAAAAAAATTCCTGTCTCCGCCCCTGCTAGTCGCCATAGCGGTCCTCTAATGGTATGGAATTAAAACCTTAAAAACTTTGACAACAAAAATAGAAACTTCTACTTCGCTCTTCTTGGTTGGTCCACTTAATTAATTCAATACTTCAATGCCTTCTAATCATATATAAACCCAAAGAAAGTTACCAACTTATGGAATTTAAGAAAAAAAGTAATTATACGAACTGACATGATAAATGCACTACTCTTAACCTAATTTTTGTAAAATAAGTTAGCACTGCTATCAATACTAACCCAAGACAAATGTTGATGAATCTTTGAGTATCACCAGAAAGAGGAGCACCACCAGATAGGAGAAAACGGATACGACCTCCTAAAATTGCCCGAACCTTTTTAAAAACAAGAAAGTTCCACAGTATCCTTTCTAGGCCCCAAGCTCCAAGCCAACTTCCATTCACTGCAGACAATCTACGAGAATATGCCAAGTCAAACAATCTCTTGGACAGCCCGCCTGTTGAATTTACCTGCAACAATATATTACATTCAGCAGTGATCTGAAAAAAATTCAGAAACAGACCTTCACACAGGCATATAATCTAAAGGGGGTTGTATGCTTTCCGTTTCTTTTTCTTAAAAATGAAATCTATAGACGTCCATGTATTGTTCATAGACACGTATGTATTGTGCATAAAAATGGATGTACGCAGGCCAAAGTTTAAATACCTTCTTGAGTACCCCATCACGAACACGATCAAGAATTGCAGGGACTGCTGTCATTAGGGTTGGTGACAGTGCAGTGGCATCACCTTTTGTTCCTTTTTTTATCTTATTTGATGTATCGGTAAGAGTCAAAGGGGATCCATACCCTATAGCACTTCCCACGGCGGCCATTACATTCTTCAACATGAACGTAGAAGAAGTTAAAAGTAATAGTGAGAAAATAGCAGAGAGTAAGAAACCACACAGATATAAAATGATCGTAAAAGATCTATAGGTACACAAACGAAAAGGCGAATGCATTATCCACACCTCAGCTGCCAGTTCAAGGACATGAGCAAGGGGAAGATATGCCAGATAGATATCATTGCTTTTAAGGTCAGGGACGATCGTCATGACGGCAGAAATTGTAGCCAAGATGTTACCATGTGTCATCATTACTCCCTGTACAAATTGGAAATTCGAGAGAGATTAATTATGTGGCTAGATTAATGTAGACATTGGACTACTTGTCCTAAACCGAAGGAAGAATAACAAACCAAAAAAAAACATCAAAAAATTGCAAGTAAACAAACGAGGAACACACATACATGTCTAGGGGGAGAGAGGGAGAAAGATAAAACAAGCAGAGAATCAAATCCAAAGGAAAATAAGAGAATAATAGAAGAATCATCCATTCAAACTGAATTTCATGCATGAAAGTGCAGCCTGCAAAGACTATTTTTTTTCGAGGGCCATCTGGAGAGCAATATCCTTTTGAACCAAGGTCTTGCAAGATATGAAAATGGAACTACAAACCATCAACAAAAGAAACTGAAAAAGAGCAACGATGACTTAGCGTCACACAAATCTCCAAGATGTTTCTGAAAAATCTCTGGTACAAGAAACAACTTTAAAAAACAAAAAACAAAATTATTTATAATAAATAAATAAATAACTTCATTAAAGCAAACTGATTAATGAAATACATGGTGAGGACAGGAAAAAAATTTATCTAGGTAAGAGTCCTTGCAATTAGGACACGGATCAATTAGAAAAAAAAATTATTGGAAATTAAAGGGGAACTTAATCCAAGTCAGAGTGATTAACCTTTGGTAATCCAGTACTCCCACTTGTATACATAATGATGGCAACATCAGCAGGAAGAGGTAAGTCCGCATGAACAGGGTTTTCTCGCCCAAGTCTCTCCACATCAGCAAACAAAGTTATACTCCAGGTAGATGAGGCACCAGATTGTATTTCATCATCCATACAAATTACACGTTTCACAGTATCAAGTTGTCCACTTATTTCCACGAGTTTCTTCAGTTCTTTCTGCCCACAGATTACAGTGGTAACCTCTGTCTGGGGAGAAGAAAATGCTGAAAACAACAATGAGAACCACGGGGACAGAGTAAAAGAAAAACTGGGACTCAATAAAAATATAGAAATGAAAATCACCTCATTCAATGAGTGACAGAGAGCTTCCTCCCCCAAAGATGAATATATGGTGACAACAGTGACATTGCGCCTAAAGCAACTCTGATTAAAGAGAAAAAGTATGTCAGCCTTTTTTTTTTTTTTTTTCCTTTTTGGGAATATCAGCTACATATTTGCATCTTTTTTAAAATATAAACAGGATCAATCTAAGAATTACAGCTTTCCTGCTTATGTAAAATTTTTACTCGCCTTATTGTTTAGAAAATCAGCCTCTTTACATCTTTACACAGGAAGAGACAAATCCGATAAACTCAAACCATATCATATGACAGACAACAAATTCTTGGAGAGTTAAAAGAAACTATGAAATAAATAAAAATAAAAATCATGATGTGTGGTCATTCAAGGAAGAAAAACTAGTACTTATGCAAAAATAAACAAATAAATAAAATAAAAATTCGCACAGAACCTGCAGTGCAAGAAACCATTCTTCTCTGGTGTCAGCAAAGATTGCTACTCGCTCTTCCTTTTTATGGCCAAGTTGAGCTAAACCCGAAGCAAAGTTGCACACAGCTTCGAATGTTTTCCCATA
This sequence comes from Ficus religiosa, assembly GCA_024759925.1. Classification (NCBI taxonomy): domain Eukaryota; kingdom Viridiplantae; phylum Streptophyta; class Magnoliopsida; order Rosales; family Moraceae; genus Ficus; species Ficus religiosa. The sequence continues at coordinate 21,724 of JAFMPE010128590.1, forward strand.
AGTAAGCCATTCATACTCTCCCAAATGAAGCTTTTCAAAGGATCTTCCGTCTTCCGTGACCTCAACCTCCCTAGATATCAGCTTGCGAGTTCCAAGGAAGCACTTATCATGGTACTTCTTGCATGACTGCTCAAAAAGCTCTGCAAGAGTTGAGATACCTTCCCATGCCGTTTGCACCGTGTAAGTGAACCGACGGTTTCGGATTGCATGCCCTGGTTCCCCACCGACGTCAACTGGCAATCCTCGTTTCTTCTCACCCTTGGAATTGCGAAGAATAAGAGTAACCATAAGAGGAACAACCACACCAACAATATATGGAGTCATCCTTCCAAGATTATCTGCTACCAACAGAAGTTACAAACTTAAACCCTGAAAAAAAATAAAATATCATCAGTCATTTGTTTTTTCACTTCTAGCTAATGTCAAACACAAATACGAACTTTTGAACCTAGTACCACAAGGAAAAAGCTACACATCAAGAAACTACTTGTTAAAGATTAAAACAAAACTTTTAGAAAAGTTAGAAAATAATAATTTTAGTTCTACAGAATCCACTGAATTCTGGCACATATGCATGAATATCGTTGAAAAATAACAAAACAAGAATTTATCATGTTGTATATCATTCATTGTACACATTTATCACCAAATTAAATAATAGGCTAGTAACCAAAATAAAATAAAATAAAATCCCATCACTCTCGACAAATAACCAGCTATTTTTTGTTAATTAGTGGTGTTTTCACGCCCCAGCCACTACGGGAATCTACTGATACCACATGTGAAAAGGAAGAACAACCTGGCCCATGCTTTTTCATCTAACATCCAGGAGTCCAAAGCCACCGAGGCCCAGTTCAACTTGGCTGGCCATTGGTGTAATTGCAGCCACATAACAGATAATGGGATTTGATGCCTGGATGCTAGCGAAAGAGAGCCTTGGTAGGTTATCATCTTGCCGCTATGCCACGACCTCCAGTAGTAAATGACCAACTAATTAAAAGTCCTAAAGCAAGTACCCAAGTTGAATGAAGAAAAGAATACGGATATGTGTATCACAATAAAGAGCAACAATGGACCATAGAAAAAGAAACTCTCATTCACCATTAACACCAATATTTAAGTTTTTCACGACCAACAAATTCACTTGTCCTCCATACATGAATAAGTAGGAGATTACAAAAACATTTTTCAGTTCTAGCATCGATGAAGACTCCAATTCACGTTTATTCACCTGAACATGCAAAATCTAATATATCTTTTCACAAATACGATTCCAGAATCAGTATTCAACTCAGCATTGAACTTAAACTCCAGATTAAACTAAATCCGCCGAACCACATTCAACACAGAAGTCCAAAGAAGCTCAAGAAACAAGAACAAAAAAAGCAAAAAATTTTAAAAAAATGAAACGAAAATCGAAAGCGATTTTCCGAGAAGAGAGACCAGTTTTACCTCGCGAAAACCAGATTCCGGCGAAGAAGAGTCAGCTGATGATCGGCATTTTCCGGAGAGGAAAGCTCGGAAGAGAAAATTCGAGAAAGTTCCACGAGATTTCGGTGAAGCAGGAGATCGCAAGAGAGAGAGATTTAAGAGCAGAGGAGAGAGTCGGAGGCGGAGAGATCGAGAAAGAACTGGAGTTTCAGAAAGTAGGCTGTGCTTTCCATTTCATGCTTTTTTTTCTTTTTTTTTTTGCTTTCTTCTTTTCTTTTCTTTTTTCTTTTTTTGCTTTTTACGTTTTATTATTTATTTATTTGTCTGTTTTGTTGGGACAGTGTGAGGCCCAAAAGAGAAAGAGAGAGAGAGAGAACAACAAGGCAAAAGTAACGTGTAAAAATTGTGATCATCTGAATAATAAAGGTCAAAAAATAAAAATAAAAAAGCAGAAAAGAGAAAAAAAGTTTTTTTTCTCCACCATACACGTGGTGATTTTGGTGGTGAAATGGGGAAATCTGGACCGTAGAATTCGGATGATGGAGAAAGATGTTAAAGATGGGGTGCATGAGGTCCGAATGGTAAGTGGAATCCTATTGGTTCGAGAAATGTGTTCTTCATGCAATCGTCTTATAAACGTTTGTTTGTTTTATTATTATTATTATTATTTTTTTTTATGAACAGAAACTTTGTGAAAAGAGCTCTAATTGCAAAACACATGAAAGTTCAATACAGACTAATCAAGGGTTCACAGGCGAGCAGTTTGACGGTTTGTAGACAGAGTAATTCGGTTCGGTTTTGTAAAAATGATATTTTAGAAAAATCTCAAATCGAAACCGTCCGTTGTACATGATTGGGAAAATTTGATGGCAAGTGGGCTCTGGGTAATATATGGATGGTTTGAGCCTAATTAAACCTTTAGGCTCCGTTTGGTGAAATGGTTTGAGTTTAAATTTTTAAATTTGAGTTGGTTGACTTTTTAAAAATTAGTTATAATTTTTGTTGACTTTTCAGAAAAAGACAAAAACTGAGATAAAAAATTTGAGTTTAAGATATTTTATCAATTAGAACCTTAAAGTTTATTTCATGATTATGTTTTAGCATTTGTAGTTTTATTAACATAATAACTTTTTAAGGTGAAAAAAAGACTATCAAATATCAACATCATTCATTTTTGGAAAATCATAACAACATGCAATAAGCAAAAGAAGTAATACATGATGGGTGAGGTGATTTAAAATAAGTCGGGTCAAGGATAGTTTAGTTTTATGACACGTCAATTTTAAAAAAATTTAAGTTGTTTATAAAAATAAATTTTAAAAAGTTTTTATTCAACATCACTTGTGTATATACACAGACGACTTTTTTTTGGTAATTACGGTATGACTGATTCAAATCAATATTTTTTTTCATTGAACTGTCAATATTTGACAGAATCAAATTCTGATTGGACTTCAAAGGACAATGACTACAATTACAATGAGTAAACAGCCCTCCAATATTTTAGGACCTTTTTAAAAATAATAATAATAATAAAACGGCAAGTGGTAAATTTTAAGGAACAGAAACTCAAAAGAAAAATACAAAATTGGAAGTAAGGAAATATAGAATTCTTTCATTGTATTGTCAATATTGATAGAATCCAATTCTGAAGGTATTTCAAAGGCTAATGATGACAATAACAAGGAGTAATTCCTCCAATAATGTTGGAGGCCAACGTTCAAGCAATTAGTGAAAAAAAAAACCCCAAAAAAAGCCAAAAAAAAAAAAGGTTAAACAAATAAGAATAATATACACACACAAATATATGTATTTTTAATCTCGATGAATTGTGCCTATTGATCTAGTTCAATTCATTGCATTGTCTATATTCGATTGAATCCAAATACTTAATGGGATTTCAAGGTTGATAATGATGGCAATTACAATGATATATCGACTCCTCCAACATTATAAGGATGAAGGATAACATTCAATAAGGACAAAAATCCCATGTTGGACTTGGCTTTAAATGTTGTTCCCTAGTATCCACCAAGAAATTTTTTGAATGAGGAATGTGTTTTATTAGTTTTGCAATCTGCATAACTTTCTCATGCACATGCATTTAAATTTGACACAAGCTCCCACGTTGTTCCTGCATAAATGTTGTTCCTTCTTTTATATTCTTCTTCTCGCCACGAGGGTTTGGATTCAAATCACTCCCACGTATGCGGTTAATTGAACAAATACGTGTTAATAATACAAAATCATACATATATGTGAGTAGGAACGCGCACCTCCATTCGTGTGATGCCCTAAAAATTCATAAACTCGATGCACGAACTATTATTATAGATTTCTTTCATCAATACACTTCTAATGAATTATTTTGATGAATATTAAATTTCAAGACACTACTACAGAATGTGAATACCACGACGGTTTTTAACCATCATGGTAACATTTCTACGATGGTAACCGTCGTGGAATTCAGGATCATGGAATCTTTTTAGATTTCATGACAGTTTTTTAACTGTCCTAAAATAAGCAAAAATAGGGCCTAAATGTGGACATTTAAGAACATACTACGATGGTTCTACATAAAAAGACCATCGTGGTAAAGAAGCCTACCACGACGGTTTCCTTAAGCAACCGTTGTGGTAGGCTCAACCTACCACGATGGTCCACCCGTGGGAAAT
>JAFMPE010128591.1:0-23698 GCA_024759925.1 Ficus religiosa
CAAATCTTCTCCGTCGCCGGCGCCCTCCTCGCCGCCGTTAACTGATGCCGGCGACCCAACCCCGACGCCGACGACCCACCCCCCGCCCCCCCACCGCCGGCCCCAGCCCCGGCTGCCCCTCCCCGCCGGTACCCCCTCTCTCTCTCCCTCTCTTCCCCTTTCTCTCTCTTCTCCTCTCTCTCTTCCCCTCTCTCTTCTCTCTCTTCTCCTCTCTCTCTTCCCCTCTCTCTCCGGCGACCCAACCCCGACTCCCCACCCTCGGCCTCCCCCCCCCCCCCCGACAACGACTTAGCCTAGGCCCCCCTACCTACCGCCGATCTGAGAAGAGAAAGAGAAAGAGAGGGGGAGTCGTGGGTGGGGAAGAGAAAGAAAGAGGGGAGGAGAGAGAGGGGGGGTGCCGGCAGGGCTCGGGATGGCCGGGACTGGGCCGGCGGTGGGGGGTGGGTCGCCGGCATCGGGGTTGGGTCGCCAGAGAGAGAGGGGGGAAGAGAGAGAGGAGAAGAGAGAGAAAGGGGAAGAGAGAGAGAGGGGAAGAGAGAGAGGGCGTGACGGCGGGGAGGGGCGGCCGGGGCTAGGGCCAGTGGTGGGGGGGCGGGGGGTGGGTCACCGGCGTCCGTCGCAGGCGGCGAGAAGGTCGCCGGTGACGGAGAAGATTTGGAGTTAGAAAAATTAGATAAGGTAAGGTGTATAATAAGTTTGGTACACCCCTAATATATCAACCGTTCGATTAAATCTTAACGGTTAAAAAATTGACTCTATCGGTAGAGTCCATGGGAGAGTCTCTACCACAGACTCTCCCTATAAAAAGAAGTGAAACTCGATGGTATTAAAAACCATTGTTTTCAATTACTACTAGTTCGACCACCGTAAAAATGATTTTTGAAAGGGATATTATAGTGTATAACATATTTTGTAGATATCAATAAAGTTTATAGCATGTTTTTCTAGTTGTGATAAATTATAGCATAGTTATGTTTTATTCTTTAAAATAAGTACTAAAATTCCATTTTTACCCTCATCGATCCTATCTCTCTCTCCCAAACTTTTTTACACATAGTGTCTCTCTGTCTCTCTCCCTCCCTCCCATTACCAATGGTGCTGTGCTGGAGGGAGACTAGATCACGACGGCGACATCGACAAAGAGATTAGGTCACAATCTGACGACGATGGCAAGATCTGAGGCTGACGAAGGATTGTCCGGCAGCGACAGCTTCCCGTTCCTCAAGATGTAACTTTTCAGCTGTGACGGCTAGATGTTGGGCGGCAATCGTCGCGATATTCTTTGGTAGCTACTGTTGGACTCACGACGATCTTGCAATTGAAGATTTCATGAAAAGGTAACGATGATCTCGTGGGGGAGATGTGCTTGCGACGTGGGTGGAGATCTACTCGTAAACTCTAGTGACAGTGATTCCAGTGGACTCACGACGAGGCAAAATCGTGACGATCTTAGGAATGGACAGAGGGGAGTAAATGCGATGGACCATGTTGAGTTCTTGTGACGTTGCCGATGATGGCGGGATGACGAACGCAACAGTGAGGTAGCTGTAGGTTCTTGGTTGGAGAAGAAGAGGGGCATTTTCGGTAGTTTATACATTTGTGTTTAAAATATGCTATACTTTATTACATCCACCCTAAATTATGCTATTTCCCTCTCTATCCCTTTTTAAAATATCTCTTTGGGGGACATTGACATTAGGTGCCATTTTTTTTTTTAATGCTTGGATTATGTACACTTTGTTTGCTTGTTTATTGATGACAACTTGAGTTTTTCCTTCTGTTTTGTCATTTTTTTTTTAAAGAATGGCAGTTTGAGTTGGTCTTTATTTTATTTTTTTTAATTTTTTTGAGTTGTTTTTTTTGGAGAAGCAATTTGAGTTGGTTAAAAGCGAAACATTCCCTCCCACAAGTGCCTTTTATTCTCCCATCTGCTATTTTTTTAACTAATTTTTTTCTAGGTTAGTAATTTAATTATTGAGCTTTTTGGAAAAACAATATTAAATAAATTTATTTTCATTGCTTTTATTTGATGTTTTAATTGAAATTAAAAATTTTCATTTTAATTTTTATTATTATAAAAATTATAATTAATTTTGTTAAAAATAAATTAATACTAAATTAAAAATTTCATCTTCAACTAACGAATTAAACCAAGGAAGTTTATCTTTGTTTGTTTTGTTTTGTTTTTTTCTTTTGAAACGGTTCATAAAGTGAGAGCAAATTTTTTCTTTTTTAAAATGCTTCTAAAAATAAAGTTCTTAATTTTCTTTTCGCTATGAAAGTACTACAATAATACGATAATTCTTTCTCGATAATCATTGTTATGCCACCAAGGCGACCCCGCCTTAAAGAATTAACCCCTCTCTCTTCCCCCCGGATTTTACCCTCTCTCCTCCCTCTCTCTCTCTCCCTCCCCTCCGTCGGTGTCTCTTTCTCTCTCTTCACCGGAGTTTCTCACCCTCTTCCATGTCGCCATTTCTCCGATCGGAACCCTAACCTTTTGCTTCCTTTCTCTGCCAGCCAGCGGAAAATGGACCGATTCTTCTTCGTCGTCGTCGTCTTCTTCTGACGCTGCGCTCCAATTGCCGCGGAGATGTCTCGCCAAACTACGTCCTTGCATTTCCACAAGTCGAAGACTCTCGACAATAAATATGTAAGAATATAGAGTTTTGAATTTTGAATTTTGAATTTTCTTCGCATTTGGTTGGGTTTTTTTTGTTGTTGTTGTTACGGCTGATCTTTTCTCTTTCCAAGTTGTTTCTAAATTCTGAATTCTGACGCTATTTCTTGGCCTAAAATGTCGATTTAGAAAATGGAAAATTGCAATGTCAGTAGTGCTTGAGTTGAATTGGTACAGTTGCAAATTGAATTATCTGAAATTTATGAAATTTCTCTGTTTTTGTCAATTCAATTTTGGTGGAAAAAGAAAAAAAAAAAAAAGAACAAATTTGAATTGGGACCTATTTGATTAATTGTGACCAGTTTGTAATTTTTAGTTTGTTTTTCTATCTCTTTTGATAGACTTAAAATGAATTTGTGAAGAAGTAGCTAAAGAGGCTCTCAAGTAGGAGTTTGGTTCTTTGTTGGTGAAGGAAATCAGAATTGAATTGGATGATATTTCTCATTCATGTCTAGTCAGTGGCTACACAGTTTAATACACAAGAAATTTTGACTTTCTAGCCTAATCTAAGTAAGGTAACTAGCTAATAATATACAAATAAATAAAAATACTCCACCATCTATGGCTCGGCTGAATTAAGGTAACTAAATTTTTTCCAAAAAAAAAAAGAAAAGAGTTAAAATTAAGGTAACTAATAATATTAAATTGATTTACAAATATATCTGGCAGCAAATATTTATTCACTCGAGTTTCTATCGCTCCCCCTCAAGCTGGTGCTAGATAGTAGATATTATGCATTCCAAGCTTGTCTACTAGTGGTTGACTTGTTGGTACAAAAGAAGTTGGAATCTGCTCAGATTCTATTTTCTCCTTTATGAAGTGTATAGACACTTAAACAGATGTTTTTTTGTTTTGTTGAATCAGATTGTGGGCAATATTATAGCAGACTTGTTGTGACGATGAATAGTTGCTAGTCCTTTAGGCTCCAACTGTATCTTTTTCAAAAGATTTCTGATCCTTAACACTTCAAAAATTCCTAGGGCCAGTGACAAAACTCAGTAGGAAATCAATAAAAGCAATTACAAAGGAAAGAGGATAAGGAATCCTCAAAAAGCAGGAAAAAGAAAGAAAACAAAAGAGGGGGGAAAAAGAAAAAAGACTAAAAAGCTGCATCGAAAAGCTTCATTTTCTTTTGATAAACTGATTGGGAGTTTGTATTTCATTGTGTTAACTCTTTCAATTGTTTATTTCTCTTTCATTATTGGATTATATCTTGTGTAGATTCTTGGAGATGAGATTGGCAAAGGAGCCTATGGTCGAGTTTACAAAGGTTTGGATTTGGATAAGGCAGACTTTGTTGCAATTAAACAGGTTTCTTTGGAGAATATCGCTCAAGAGGATCTCAACATCATCATGGTTAGATCAAAGCCCTCTGCACTGTTTCAATTTTTTCTTCTGTTTCTCTTATGCTAATTGAAGGAAAAAAGTGAAATTCAGAAGTGTCGTGCTTAGTTAATTTTAAAATCATTTAGGTTTTGTTGTTGCTTTCAAGTTCATGGTTTAATTATCATCAAGATTGGATCTTCTTAAAAAGACAAAGAAAATTATTTTTCCTTCTGAAATTGGGAATTTTAAAGTTGTCTAAATCTCAGCGAGGTCCTCGTGGCAATAGTGAAAGACTTGAAAACTGGAAAGCTCATTAATCATCTAACAAAACATGAAGACTAGATTGCAATGTCTAGCAGCTCAAATGTATCGCTGTTATTGATAAATAAATAAGGACGAAAACCTAAGCACTATATACCAACTTGCCTTGTCTTGGTTTGGTAGCCTAAAACGTCAGCTAATTATTATTCTAAACATATTTGGCAGCTGTTTTCTATATAAAACAAAGATATTTAGGAGTTGTTACAGTAGGCATATCCGTTGTATTCCCCTTGCAATTTGAGATAACCTAAGGACCAATGAGTTGAGATTCCACAGTAATTGATTTTTTAATCTACCTAGAAACAATAAGTTGTTGAATATTGTTATTCTAATTTTGATGGACCATGCATCTGGAAGTGGTTAAAATATTTTGATGGTGGGACCTAATCTAGACTGGATTGAAAATGCATAATCTGGTGTATTTGTAAGCAAAAAATTATCTGAAACTGTAATAATGGGTTTTTCCTCTTAGGATGATGCACGAGAATATCTAATAATGGATTTAATCAACAATGCTAGTTGCAATAGATTATTGGTTGTTGGTTCCATCCTCCAATTCAATATTTTTTTGACCTCTTTTCATTTTCAGTTTTTCTGCATTATGCTTATTCTCAGGTTTCTTACGATGTAACCAGATTGAATTTACCAGATGAGTTTTAATTATATATAACTAGTTTAAAGTCTAGTGAAATCGCATTCAACATCCCCCTTCCCTTCTCTCTGTCTCTCTCTGCTATGCTTATTATGGACCATTAAAGTTTTAAAGAATGTCCTTGAAGTTTTCAATCTTTTTTCTTTAATAAGAATAAATATTTCATTGATTGAGAATTGATTACAAGGAAGAGAGGACAAGGCATCCTCTTAAAATGAAAACTAACACTAGACATTTAGTAACACTAGTAACACTAGACTCTTTAATTTGTAATCCCCAACAACATCACTCCAATTCCCCGAACAGCGATACAGAAATCTTCTCAAACAATCAATATAAAACACCATTAGTAACGCTCTATAATTTTCAATCCCCAGCAACATCCCTGCAATTCAGAACGATTAAGGAGAAGGGAAATCCCTCAAATGTCTTATCAGTTGATGCCCATCATGACGCCAAGAACTTGGCCTTTTCAAAGATATTCAGAACACCCGTCTCTTTACTTTAAAAAATTCTAGAATTGCTTTCCGCCCACAAAGGCGATGTACTAATGAAAGCACCATGCATCTCTATTAGACTTTAGCTTTTTTGTTTGATCTGAAACAATTAATATTCCATTTGAAACTTTTTCCTTATCGCTATTTGATCCGAAACAATTATCTTCCATTTGGAACTTTTTCCTTATTGGTGATAATATGCTGTTTAGTGTTAGGTTATGACATCAAAAGTGAGATGTGAACTCTCATCTATGTCTGCTATTCAAGTAGATCAGCTTCTCATAACTACTATTTACTCTACAAGATTAATTTGGCTAACGGTACTCTTTTTGGTTGCTTTCTGGTTTGCCGGATGCTTCGAAATTGCAGCAAGAGATTGATTTACTAAAGGTACACATTTGCTTTTGTTCTCTTCCTCTCTGTAACATGTTCTTGCTTCTGCAATTCAAGTTGTATTTATTCTTTAGGCCAAACTTTGAACTTACAGTTAAAAACTGTCTGACTGATTTATGACAAGACCTGTTGCAATTGAAAATTTGGGTTTCTAAAAGGAGGATACCTATTGAAAGAGAGAGGGAGAAAAAAGACCACCAAAAAAACAAAAAAAAACCCACTAACTGATCGGATTTTTCAGTTTTTATGAACTCTGTTTCCTTAAGGCTGTGATTGGTTGAGTAATGGGTTTGGGAATGGAAAGATAAGTCCTCAAAAGTGTCATTCTATTGTTCGGTTATCGTATTAATGTAAGAATGCCCATTCTGTTGGTACTATTATTCCCCTTCTCCTGGCTAGTTCTAAATTGGAAAGATGTAATTGATCACTCAAGTTAGTATTGCTTTTCTGGTGTTTTGATTATAGATATAGCTACAGTTTTGCTTATTTTGTATTTTGAAGTTTGTAAGTTATTTTTCATTTTTGTTCTCCAAGAGGCTACCTTTTCCTCTTTTCTTTGTATTTGATTCATTAATCAATATAAGGAGTTTTCTTATGTACAAAAAAGAGGTTAATGGTATTTTTATCAAAATATAGTTTAGTTTCATTCCACTCTTTAGTCAGCTACTCATCATTTAACTACTGATTCCACCATACCGCCACTGCGGCCACGCAACCTAAAAAGCGGTCTCTACTCTGTAGCTTTTATATGCTATCTGCTTTTTGTTGGTGCTTGTGGAAGATGGTGAATAGGAGCTTACCATTTTGAGCTTTATCTCTTTTGCAGAATCTCAACCACAAAAACATTGTGAAATATCTTGGATCCTTAAAGACAAAGACTCACCTGCATATAATTCTTGAGTAAGTGAAAATTCTTAATCCATATAATTCTTGAGTAAGTGAAAATTCTTTATGATATAGTGTTTGAATTTTCTTTTAGAAATTGTTTTATTTACTTAGTGTTGATTCTGTAGGTATGTGGAAAATGGTTCTCTGGCAAACATTATAAAGCCAAACAAATTTGGACCTTTTCCAGAATCGCTGGTTGCTGTGTACATTTCACAGGTCAGCTAGTGTCCTTGCAGTTTGCTGTTTTCTTTCATAATTTTTTTGGGGTTGTGTTTTGTGATTTGCATACTCGTTGTGCCACAGGTTTTGGAAGGCTTGGTATATCTACATGAACAGGGTGTAATCCATCGTGACATCAAGGGTGCAAATATATTGACAACTAAAGAGGCAAACAACTTTTTCTCTTTTCTTTTCATTCCTTAAGATTGATTGTTTGTTTGTTTGCTTGTTTCAATTATTTTATTTTATTTTTTTATGGGCTATTACAGATTGTAATTACATTGTTCAATTTTCTCTCTCAAAAAGCATGGATTTTACCCTTGTGCATTGATGGGATATGGTTATTTCTCTTAGGTGGTTGTCATTGTGTTAGGTTAACTCTTTCGGCCCTCCCTCCATTTTTTTCCTACCCTGGTTTCATTCATCTGTTCTATGATACTTTGTTTGGTGTGGTAAACGAATTTTTGTTATTTGTTTTAATGTGTCCCTGATCGATACTTTCAGGGTCTTGTGAAACTTGCTGATTTTGGCGTTGCAACAAAATTAACAGAGGCTGACGTCAACACTCATTCAGTTGTTGGAACACCGTATTGGATGGCCCCAGAGGTACTTATGATAATTTTAGCTAAAATGGACAATCGCTCTATTTTTTCCCCCATCGCTCTTCTGGTCAACACACATTCCTTTTGTTTTTTATCGCTCATAGTTGCATCTTTACGGTTTCAATTGTTATGTTATTTTACTGTGGTTTGGTAATGATGGCAAAAGTCATTTCCAATTCTTCTTTGTAGCTTATTCCTAATCCATGTATGCGATCTTCTTAAGTCAAACCAAGAATACTAAGCTAATCAATACTTATATGATGAAAAAAAAAAAAAAAAAATAAAAATGAAACGTTAGGGATGGGAGCAAAAAATGTGGTTAATCACTGGTCGCAGCATGCAAGATGCATTTCATGCTAAGAGTCCATTCTCCCTAGGAGCCACCTGGCTGTTTTGAAAGGTTATATTTTGCAAATTTCCCTAGTTATTGGACATGACTATACTTTTATTTGGTGGTTTGATTCTACTAGTAGTAACATGTAGCTTAGGTATGGGTATTGATGTGGTCCTGGTTTGATACAATTTGGCAATAAGAGTCGGTCCTGATTTTGTTTTTCTTACGAAAGTAGAAGTGGTTGGGTAACGTAGTCTTATGGATACTATGGTTTGGTTAATGAAATTAAGTTTTCCTGAAGCATGCATGTAGGATTCCTTTTTCTTTATCCTGTTCTTTCTTCTCTTTCATCTTCTTTTCTCCTTTTTATTTACAGGCCTTGGTCATGTTTTTTCATTCTAGCATAGTATTGCTGACAAATATAAATACACTTTTTTTTGAGGAATCAACTTAATCAGTTGATTAAATAATGCCATAACCTTTTGTTTTAAATGCGATTGAGATGCTTCTTTTTTTTTTTTTTTTTTTTTTTTTAATGCGTTCAGAGCAAAAAGAGGAATAAAACCCCATCAAAATCTGCCATGGACCTTGAGGTTTTGTAATATTTGTTAGAATTGTTTTCAACATCTATCCAAACACACATTCAAACGGCCATTCAAATTGCAAATATCCATACATCAATTCGGGTTATAATTCAAATGTTTTTGTTTATATGTTTCGTAAATAATTTTGTGAAAATGCACTTTAAATTAATGCACTTTGTGAAAATGCACTTTAAGTAAACAGTTTGGATTATATGCATTTATTTTTGTATAAATGTGGATGAGGCTATGGTTAAAGATTTGGCTTTAGAGTTTGATTGTGAAGTGGGGGAATGGCCCCTAAAGTATTTGGGCCTTCCATTGGGGGGAAATCCGTTGGCATTGGAATTTTGGACACTAGTAATAGAAAAGGTTTCCAAAAGATTAGATGGGTGGAAGAAAGGTTTTCTCTCTAGAGGAGGGAGACTGACTTTGAGTCAATTAGTTCTTGCTGGTTTGCCAATATACTACATGTTGATTTTCAAGTTACCAGGACAAGTGGCGGAGATTTTGGAGAAAATGACGAGGGCTTTCCTATGGGACGTTCAAGAAGGGGGGAGAGTGAAGAGTCTTGTGGCATGGGAAATTATCATGAAGAGTAAGCGGAATGGAGGGTTGGGTTTGGGCAATTTGAAGAAGAAGAATGTGGCACTCTTGGGTAGGCTACGGAGATTTCAGTTGGAACAACAATCTTTACGGGCAAAGATAATTAAGAGCAAGTATGTCATTCAATTAAATGGTTGGGACTCGGATGTGGTATTTAGGGGATCATGTAGAAATCCTTGGAAATTTGTATCCAGGGTTTGCAAACTTTTCTTAAAAATATTTCCTTGAGAGTAGGAGCGATAGAATCAGGTTCTGGAGAGATGGTTGGTGTGGAGACACAACCTTTGAGTCTTCATTTCCTCGTTTGTTTAGACTCTCTGTTTTCCCTAATGTGTTTATAGCTGATATTTTGTCTACTGATGCAAATATTGATTTAGGTTGGGATTTTGGGTTTAGGAGAGGGCTCAATAATAGGGAGGCTGAGGAGATGCAATCTTTGCTGTTAAGGATCCATTCTTTTTCACAAAATGGGTCGAGGCCATATTGTAGGGTATGGGTGTGTGATTCATCAGGAATTACTTGCAAGTCCTTTTTTCTTTCCTTACCGGATAACCCCGAAATACCAAAGTTTGAACCCTTTAGTTTCATATGGAAATCTAGTGTTCCCTATAGGGTCAAGGTATCTGCATGGCTGGTATTTCATGGTAACATTAACACTTGTGACATGGTCCAGAGGAGAAATCCTCATTCAGCATTGTCTCCCTCTTGGTGTATTCTTTGCAGGAACAATGGCGAAACATTGGATCACTTGTTGCTTCATTGCGAAGTGGCGAGTGCCTTATGGAAAATATTGCTAAAGGAAGTGGGAGTCTTGTGGGTCTTTCCAGTGCATTGTCAATCGTTGATGGTGGAAGGCATGGTGGGATTGGGGTCCAAATAAAAAGGCAAAAGTTCTGTGGAGATGTATGGTGCTATCATTATTATGGACCATTTGGATGGAGAGAAATTCTTGGATTTTTGAGGAAAGGAGTATGGAATTGATTGACATTTTTGAAAAGGCTAAATACTTAGCTTCCTTATGGGCTTCAACAGACAAAGTTTAAGGGTTTTCCATTCTCCTTGATCATTTTAAATTGGATGGATGTATTTGGTAGATGGTGGGTTGATGAGGATTATAATTGTTTAGAGTTTGTATGGTTTACTTTTTATTTTCTGTTGTCTCTCTTATGTTGAGGATTTATCATCCTCTTTCCTTGTAATTGATCTATAATCAATGAAAAGGCCTTTTCTTATTAAAAAAAAAAAAAAAAAATGCTGGCATCACGTCAGAGCTTGTGTGAGCTTGCAAATATTTTTTGCATTCCTTTTGGTCTTTAGATTTTTAACAACTTGTACTCGTTTATTTTGACAAAATACTCAATGTTTCAGGTGATTGAAATGTCAGGGGTTTGTGCTGCTTCTGACATTTGGAGTGTTGGTTGCACTGTGATTGAACTTCTTACGTGTGTGCCTCCTTATTATGATCTACAGCCCATGCCAGCTTTATTTCGTATTGTTCAGGTGCGACAACTGGTGTTTTTAACTGCTAATTTTTATCAACTCATTATGTCTGGAAAGAAATGTCTCCGGTTACTAGGGATATGATGGAGTTAATCCCTTCTTTAAGTACTACAGAAAGTTGTTCTTGTACTGAAAAAAGGCACAATTGCTTGTAATGTTTTTCTAGATGTTTATTTCTCACTTTGTATGTTTTTGGTCTTGTTGAAATGCCTGATAGTACAGCGTTGCTGCATTCTGTACGGTAATGCTGATAACTTTTCCTCTTCTTCCAACCCCCTACCCCCCCCCCCCCCCCCAACCCTCTCTCTCTCCCCCTCCCTTTTCTCAACTCTCTTTCAGGATGACCATCCTCCAATACCTGATAGCCTATCTCCTGATATAACAGATTTTCTGCGACAGTGCTTTAAGAAGGTGGGGTTGAACTTACTTATATTTTAACTTTAGCATGTTCTTATGCATAACCGTTGTTTTTGTTAGGATTTCCATCTTCTCTTACCCCTTCTCTCTCTCAAGTTATTTATAGATTCCTTGTTTATTTAGTTAAAAATATTTGTCTTCCCCATATGACATTTCTTTTTTCTTTCCAGGATGCTAGGCAAAGGCCTGATGCCAAAACACTGCTTTCTCACCCTTGGATACAAAATTGTAGGCGTGCTTTGCAGTCTTCAATCCGACATAGTGGAACACTAAGGTAAATAATAGATTATTTAACGGAGTAGACTCCTGCACAGTTGTCTTCAATCCGACATAGTGGAACACTAAGGTAAATAATAGATTATTTAACGGAGTAGACTCCTGCACAGTTTTATCATGTTTACCTTGTAATGTGTTACACTATGTTCAATTGCCTAGTATTTTAGTTGGAAGACTTGAGGAAAAGTAGTATTGTATTAACTGTTTTCTTGTCAACGGAAGCCTTGTGTAAGAGTGAACCATCACTCATGTTAATTGCAGATGATCAATTTTTTTTTACCTCTGTTATTATTTTACTTACCTACAGGTAGTTTTGCACTTTGCTTTTATACAGCATCTACTGATGCTGAGTGCAAAATATGCATACTTTTATATTTGAGGAAAAACACAGTATGATTATGTTCCATATATGATATTGTGGACTTGTTTAGTTTGTATTTCTGAGGCCTCGAACTTGCAACATCACTGCATCTAAGAAGTTACTCTCTTTGCTCTATAAAGCTTACTTATTTTTATTCCTTTTGTCCTCATATTTCTTGGTAAAATTAATTTTTCTAAGTTTCTAAAAGAAAATGGGGAAATGTTGGCTGTTGAATCCTTTCAAAAACTCTACTTCTATGAATCCATCTTTGTACAGAAAGTCTAGCTCATATTTTCCCCGAGAATGGAACTTAATATGACTAACAATATTATTGACTATTCCTTCTGCTTATTTGGTGTTCTGGCCATTAGGTGTTGGGCTTGAATTATCTTGTGGTATTGGTGAATTGCTTTAGTGTGTTTGGGTAAAGGGTTTGAATCCAAAAATTTTTGTTTCAAACCCTTTTTGTTATAGTGTTTTATATCACAAAAATTCAAAAGAAATTCGAATTTGAACCAAAAAGTTGTATTCGAAGCGTTTACCCAAACGGGGTATTTATCTTTGAAATTTTTGTTGGTTGGTAATTGCGATAAACAACCCAGTTATTTTGCAGAAATATACAAGAAGATGACTCAACAGATGCAGAGATCTCAAATGGAGGTCACCAAAGTTCTGGTGGAAGCCCTTCTGTGGAGAAAGCGGAAATGGCTGCTTCTGGAATGAAAAATGTCTGAATCCTATCTCTTGTCATCGACTACAATATATGATTTCTTATAGTGTTGGAGTTATACTTGTTTCGATTTGTCTTCTATGTGCTTGACGGCATTTTAATATTAACAAGGGACCTTTGGTTCAGGACTCGAGGAAAGAGTTATCGTCAACTGAGGTTGTAGACATAACCAGGTCTGGTCAGCGTCCTGCTTCAGATTTAGATCTTGTTGATGAGAGGACAGAGAATCTGGAAGATGATCTGTCAGATCAGGTTCCCACTTTAGCCATCCATGAGAAATCATCCCTACAAGATGGTGCAGGCAGAGTGTCTTCTGATAAGGAAGGGACTACGTCTGATCAAGCTGGGCTTCTTGAGCCACCACAACCAAGCAACCGTGATGAAGTTCTGGTTAATGGTGCGGTGGGATCCCCTGCATCAAGGATGAAAAATGGAGGGAAAGTAAGTTCTTCATCCATTACAAATAGACCATTTGGTTTTGGACAAAATCAAGATACCAGTTTTCAAAAGGTAGATTCTCACTATTTTTTTTGCTGGTTTTTCTATTTAATGAACTTGATGTGTGTGTGTGTGTGTGTGTGTATTTATTTTTATTTTTATTTATAAACTTCCTCCCATTAATAATAAAGTCAGCTACTCTCTATTCCTGCAAAGACTTGCACTCGTTTTTTGAATCCTGCTGTTTCATATATATGTTTATCTGTTTATTATTGCCATTATCCCTTTTTACACTTCATCCCAAATCCTATTTGATGAACAACTTGACTGTTTGGTTGGGTAAGCCTCGCAACATTTAAAAAAAAAAAAAAGGTGCAATGTGGGAGATGGTAGCCTAGTTTGGTTTTTGGTAGTGTTGGAATACGTTCATGTATGATTGAAGTAATTGTGTGGATTTTGTGTTAATGACGATTTTCAGATACTTCGCTTCCAAATGGTTGCTGTAGATTATTTCTTATCTTTCAGATCTGAAGTGCTCTGCATCTAAGTGTGGTTTTTACTAGAATTTAGATCTGTAACTTTTAGAACTTTAGGTGGTAGAAATAGCTGTTGAAGCAGCTAAACCTGATGCAGAAGCAAAGTGGGGAAGGAGAAACCCAGAAACAGAGGAAAAAGGAGCAGGCGAAGCACTTTATAAGTTTCAATAATCAAATGCTGAATATTAGCAAGTTGGTCTCTTTATGTAGAGGCAGTTCAATCGTGAAACCCAGCAACAACATTTTGCTATTTCTCTTCTGTTGGTTACCCCTGATGTTTAGTTTTATATTGATTTTTGTAATTTTTTAAATATTTTTTGAAATTTTTTACTATAACTTGTGCACACTTTTGGGCATCATTTTTTTCCATGTACGTATAAAACCTGATGCGTTTTTATCATTATTTTCTTTTTCCATTATATGTCAATGAAGCCATATAGCTATGACCCCGACCCTAATTTGTGTCTAAATGAACTTTTAATTTAATGGAACCTACAATCCTTTATTCTTCTCCTGAATATACGTGTGCACATAATGAATCTTATTGGATCTATATAATTGCTTTTGAAGGCGGTCAAGATGTCAGTCACCATGGGAGAGAATGAGCTAAGCAGATTTAGTGACACTCCAGGAGATGCTTCTTTGGATGATTTGTTTCATCCCTTGGATAGAAATCCAGAGGCTTCAACATCTGCATCAATATCGCATCTAAACCAAGGGAATTTGCCAGCCAATGATTCCAGGACAAATGACCTGGCCACAAAATTGAAAGCTACAATTGCTCAAAAACGAATGGAAAGTGAAATGGGGCAGGAAAATGGTGGAGGCGGCAACTTATTAAGCTTTATGATGGGTTATCTGAAAGATGATGTAATTGATATCGATGGTTTGGTACGATAAAATTTTTGATTTGATATCATGTATCCTCATTGTCTTCAACATTGTAACTGATAGATTCTCTTTTGCAGGTGTTTGATGAAAAGTTGTCTGGAGAAAATCTATTCCCCCTGCAGGTAGTCAGTACTCTTTTCTTCTTTTCTAAAATTTGCTTGTATGCCAATTAATGATATTGACTAGTATTTTTGTATATAGCCATTAGATCTGGTTAGACTATGAAATGCCGTGCATAAACAATGTAAATATCAGTAGTAGAGGTATTTAATCTAATACTTAGGATGAAGCATGTCAAACGTAAAAGAAAGGATTGGACCTTTTTGGTAATGTCTTCTTGTTAACTGAGAACTTCCTATTCTTATCCTCCCTGATTTGTAAGCTTGTTTGTCTTCCCTTTTCATTTACTTTATTAAATGCTGCTGTTTCGTATCAAAAGAAAAAAAAAAGAAAAAGAAAAAAATAAAAAGGAAGCAAGTTAAAGACTCATTTAGTGTAAAAGAACGATGCTGGGATTAAATGAAGTTACATGTAATCATCAGCTTCTGCCATGACTTGTGTCACCTTACCAAGGAACTTTCTTGTGGCATTTCATGAAGTAACTTAAGGTGCTCAAATCGTAAGTGATTAGAGTAAAAGGCCGTACTCTGTATCTATCCAAGTAACTTGATTTTTGCTTTCTTGTTCTCTTCTTTAGTTGTCAAATGAAGTGATTTTCTTTTGGATTGCGTGTGTGTGTGTAATAATTTCTATGTTTATGTCTTTTATCATTGAAGATGGACAAGCAGTAATATATATATATATATATTTTTTGGTTGGTTTTGTTGGATGGGTTTGTTTGGAAGGCTGTTGAGTTTAACAGGTTAGTTGGGTCTCTGAGACCAGAGGAATCAGAAGAAGTGATTGTCTCTGCTTGTAAGAAGCTTATTGCCATCTTCCATCAACGCCCTGAGCAGAAAATTGTTTTTGTTACTCAGCATGGTTTGCTGCCTTTAATGGAATTGCTTGAAATCCCTAAAACTCGTGTATGTCATCTTATACTGCATCTAATATATATCTATTATTTATTTTTATAACTTGCCGAATTTTTGAATTAGTCTTAAAACAGCTAAATTTGTGAAGGTGTGCTTTGGTTTTCCAGGTTATTTGTTCGGTGCTTCAAATTATAAATCATATTATCAGGGATAATACCGACTTCCAGGAAAATGCTTGCCTTGTTGGTCTGGTGGGTATTTTTTGCGTACTAATTTTCCCCCCCCTCTACAGATTATTTAAAAATTTTTTTGGGCCTTGAGAAAGTTGCACACTTGTTTGGAACCTTTTTTTTTTTTTTTTAGTTGTTTGGCAACTTTGGATTAATCTTTCTGAATCCTTTTCCTCTCTTTCTGATTATCCACCATATTCAAGAAAAGATGTAACATAATTCCTTTTCATTATCACTTTTATTTGGCAACTGCTACTCAAGCTTCTAGCGTGTAAACTTTGTTTTTGCCAGTGGATTAATCTTTCTGAGTCCCTTTCCTCACTTTCTGATTATCCACCATATTCAAGAAAAGATGTAACATGATTCCTTTTCATTATCACTTTTATTTTGACACAACTTATTTTTATCTTCTAAGGTTTTGAACTAGTTTGAACATTTTAGAGTGAGTGGAATTGATCTTTTCCATCTTGTATTGTAATATTTCTGGATTGCTGAATGTCATAATGTTGATTGCTTGTCTGAGTATTTCCACTCTCAATCTTTACCTTCCAATGGTTCTAGTTCAATATTCATTTTCATGTTTTGGCTTTTTAGTAATTTGAATGGTATTTGTTTTAGTAGATTGAACTGGACTAGTTTGAGGAAGATAAATTCTCAGTATCATTGTGTGCTCAACGGACGAAACTTTCTCAAGGATTTTCCTTTTTCATTGATTGTGTTAAATTGGCTTCTGATGATGTAGTTTTTTCTCTTTCTTGTTCTTTGTTTTGTTCGTTTAATCTTTTCTTCTTGTTTTCGAGGATCTCACCTTCTTTCCTTTGTATTTTATTTTTATTAATTAAAGGAGTTTTCTTGTAATAAGAAATGGTAGTTTGATTTAAAAACTTGCATTTTGATATCCCTCTCTTTTCCTCTTTCAGTGTTGTGCCATAGAATTTCTTATATACTATACATGAATAAGGTGTTTGGAATGGCTTTAAGACTTACTGTAGATGCAGTTAATTCAATTCCAAGTGTCACGACAGATCCCTGCGGTAATGAGCTTTGCAGTTCCTGACCGTCCGCGGGAAATTCGAATGGAGGCAGCTTGTTTCTTGCAGCAGCTTTGTCAGTCAAGGTAGAGCCGTCTCCTCATGCTTACAAGTCCCTTTCATTTCTTATGATAAGAAAATATATTTATGGAAAATCAAATACTTGTTCTTGCAGTGCCTTGACATTGCAAATGTTTATAGCTTGTCGAGGAATACCTGTTTTGGTAGGATTTCTAGAAGCTGATTATGCAAAGTACAGGTTTGTACTATCTCTTCTTCTTTTTCATATAGATAGTACGGACCATGTCATTGGTAAATGAAAGTTGCATAAAGATGAGAGAAAATTGAAATCTAAAGTTATACATACCTCAACGTAGTAGTTATGATTTACTGATTTCTCTCTCTCTCTCTCTCTCTCTCTCTCTCTCTCTCTCTCTCTCTGTGGGTTCTCAACTCTCCTTATAAATTTTTAAAAAAAATTTGGATTCGTATTTTTAAGAATGTTTTGTATCGGATTGTGCGATATCATGGTTAGGACTTATTTTTCTGATTTGTTAGTAAATGAGAATATTATGGACGAAACAATTTGGAACTGAAGTAGATATTTATTTTGTCCAAAACAACCGCACCACTGTAGGAAACTCTCTCCAAACTGTCAAACAGATAAATAAAGATTTATAATGGCTTAAAATAAATAAATAAATAAAGGGCCGAGTATTGATATTCGAGTTCCCTTAGGAGTCTAGACAAAGTAATTGTGTCCTCAAAAACCATTCAAAGGGGTATCATCTGATAAGTATCACCCTCTGCGGTCATATTTATGTGGTCTGTCTCATTCAATTAAGCAAAAGAGATCAGATAAGCAGTGTATCTGCATGTGTAAGCTATATCCTATCAAACATTAAAGAGTGTCGGATACAATCTGGTGCAGAAACAGAACAGTTGAGTGATCCTCGAATGACCAACTTTACCATGTCAATGGTTTTGTCAGTCAATCTTAATGTAGGGGTGAAAGCCTGAGGGAATGTAATTTGAGGATATAATAATAATAATTTTTTTATTTTTTATTTTTATTTTTTTCTGGTGAACTTGAGTGATTAGAAATGAACCCTAGTGCTTCCACCAATGTGGATGGTTCCTTGGTATGCTAGAGTATTGCAGTGAGATGATCCATGCTTACATAACTCACCACTTGGAACATGCATTGCCCTTATGCATGCATATTTGCGTTGTATGCATGTTCTTCTACACGCATTTTCTCTCCATCGCAGTTCTCTCTTCTTGTTTTTTATTTTTTATTCATATTTTTATGTTTTTAATTTTTTTGGTTGTTGCTTATACTTTCAACTCGAAACATGCTCATTAGGATTTTTACACCCAGGGAAATGGTTCATCTAGCTATTGACGGCATGTGGCAGGTCTTTAAGCTTCAGCGGTCAACCCCTAGAAATGACTTCTGTCGCATTGCTGCAAAAAATGGAATACTGTTGAGGCTCATAAACACTCTTTATAGCTTGAATGAGGCAACTCGTCTAGCTTCTATATCTGTTGGAGGTGGATTTCCGGCTGATGGATCCGTTCAACGGCCACGATCTGGTCCATTAGATTCTAACCATCCCATTTTTGTTCAGACTGAGGCACCATTTGTTCCAACTGATCAAATTGATCTTTCGAAGGTTAGGCATGGAACGATTGATCATCATGTTTCAACCGGAGCATCTGAACCTTTACGTGCTTCCGTTTCACATTCGCAAGGGGCAGATGTTAATCAATCAGATGTGCGATATCTCCATACGGATATTGACAGGCCTCAATCTAGCAATGCAGCAACTGATATTTCAGTTCCTTCAAAATTGTCTGAGCAGACATTTTTAGAAAAAGTAACAAATGTTGGAACTAAAGAATCTTCAGTGACCGCTTCTAAAGAGCGTGAAAATTTAGACAGATGGAAAAGTGATCCTTCGCGGGCAGATTTTGACCTTAGACAGCAGCGAGTTACTAATTCAGCTAATACAGCATCTATAGACAGGCCTCCAAAGTTGATAGAATGTTCCCTAAACGGGTTTCCTACAACAGTAGCTACTCATCAAGAGCAAGTTCGACCTCTTCTTAGCTTGTTGGAGAAGGAACCCCCTTCAAGACATTTCTCTGGTCAGCTTGATTATGTACGCCACCTCTCAGGACTGGAGAGGCATGAAAGTATATTACCTCTCTTGCACGCATCACATGAAAAGAAGATAAATGGGGAACTAGATTTGTTAATGGCAGAATTTGCAGGTATTGGCTCATTCCAGCTACTAATGTTTTGAAGGTTATATTCCTGGAACAATATCTGTACCACTATTAACTACTGCCAAGTATGTGTGTGCACGTGCATCAACACACATGGAAAAAAAAATCTAGTTTTAATAACTTGCATAGGTTTGGAATGCGGTCGAAATGTATATTTTAACTGTTTCCTGACCCCCTTATTGGTTCACATGACACATCTTGTTTGCCTGTTGGTAGCATCTGCCACGATGAAGACCTTGAAATTTTGAATTTGTTACATTTGTCCAACTTATAATGATGACCAACTATTCTCCTTTCCATTGTAAAATCTGTTGTTTAAACATTCAGTTTGGTGCAGATCTTTTTTTCTTGTTAACATAAAACGTATTGGAGTCAAAGATAGAGATTTTGCAATATTCTGTCCTAACCTTATTGATGGTCATTTGGTTTGAGACCAATGAACATATCATTACAAGATTTATTTTAGAGATAATTGTTTTTGTTGGTATAGGTTCCATCATGCACCTCCTTTTCTTATATCTGTTTTTCTATGGCTTTAGGAATTGGCATAACATTTTGTGTAGTTTTATTCAGTTTATTTTGTTTTTCTACTTACCAGTGGATGTCTTGTCTTTTTTTCTTTGTACTTTTGCTTTGCTTTTTGACACACACACACATGATGTTTTATGTAAACACAAAAAAGAAAAAAAAAAAAAAAAGTTTGTCTAGACGTATCTCTTATAGAAAATGATACGTTTTTGGTTTAACAGATGTCTCTCAATGTGGAAGAGAAAACGGAAATCTTGATTCTGCTGCTAGAATTTCACATAAAGCAGTAAATAAAAAGATAGGAACGATGTCGTCTAATGAGGGGCCTGCATCAACATCGGGAATTGCATCTCAGACTGCATCGGGTGTACTGTCTGGTTCAGGTGTTCTAAATGCTAGGCCGGGGAGTGCAACATCATCTGGACTGCTTTCCCACATGGTGTCAACATTGAATGCTGATGTTGCAAGGGATTATCTGGATAAGGTTGCAGATCTTCTGCTCGAGTTTGCCCAAGCAGATACAACGGTAAAGTCATATATGTGCAGCCAAAGCTTGCTCAGTCGTCTCTTCCAGATGTTCAATAGAGTAGAGCCCCCAATTCTTTTAAAGGTACATTCTGAAAACTGAAAACTTCTTCTTCTCATTGGAGCATGTTTAATTCCTTTTTTAACAGTCTTTTGTACTCATGTTACTCTATTATTGTTTTTATTTCTTAGATATTAAAGTGTATCAACCATTTGTCAACCGATCCAAACTGCTTAGAGAATCTTCAGCGTGCAGATGCAATCAAGTATTTGATTCCGAATCTCGAACTTAAAGAAGGATCTCTTGTGTCTCAGATACATCATGAGGTGCTCATATTTCTCAACTTTTCATATACTTTATAGCTGATCTGTTAGCTGTTTTCATAGTATTTGACATCGAAAAAGATTAACTATGGATATTGGCCACACTCTTATTTACCTCTTGTCTCATGGTATGACTGCTTTTCTTTTCTTTAATTAATGCATTTGGCATTTTATTACCTTTTCTTGTAGTATGATCTGCCTCTTCTTTTCTGCCCTTTTCTATCTGTTTTTTTTTTCTTTTTTTTTTTTTTTCTTTCCTTCTTTTTCTCCCCCTAAAAAAGACTTGCCCATTTTTATTTGTTAGATGTTTCTAAGAAAAGAATTCATATGAGAAAACATAATTGCATCTCATGGCAGAAAGAGATTCTTGACTCCTTGTTATTGCTTGGTTTGTGATTGTGATAAAACATCAAGAGAGCTGAAAGCCACAAAATTGCTCATAGACAGTTTCTTGTCAACTTTAGTTTACTGGCGTAGACTTTATAGGGGTTTGGGTTGATTTTTAGGTTTCCAATTTTGTTTTCCTACCCTCTTGCAGAATGTGGATTGTAAATTGCTTTTCATTTTCACGTTCTAGTGAAACAAGTGATTACATGCACTCACCTGCTCGACTTCTTGTATGTTGATATTTATTAGTAATCAACAGAAGTCTTTCGTTTGGCCAAAATAGGTGATTTCGATTTTGAAAAGAGAAGGAAAAAAATAGGTTCTTAAGCTATTTTACTGAAATCCAATGATATCTTGTTGCATTCTGCATAAATTTTTCCCTTTTATTTCATTGTTTGTGACTAAAATTTCACATTGCATGTATCAGAACTTCATTTGGTTTCTGTTTTCTGTATGATTTCAATTTCCATTGTACTTTTATTTTTATTATTCAAAGTTTTGAAGGGTTTTACCTTTCAAACTGTTGAATCCTCACATCTTGTTCGAATTGTTTCACCCCTAAATGCAGGTCCTCAATGCACTATTCAATCTGTGTAAGATAAACAAGAGGAGACAAGAGCAAGCAGCTGAAAATGGAATAATTCCACACTTAATGCAATTTATTGAGTCTGATTCTCCGTTGAAGCCAGTTGCTTTGCCTCTATTGTGTGATATGGCTCATGCATCACGTAATTCAAGGGAACAACTAAGGGCGCATGGTGGGTTAGATG
Organism: Ficus religiosa; assembly: GCA_024759925.1. Classification (NCBI taxonomy): domain Eukaryota; kingdom Viridiplantae; phylum Streptophyta; class Magnoliopsida; order Rosales; family Moraceae; genus Ficus; species Ficus religiosa. The sequence continues at coordinate 21,310 of JAFMPE010128591.1, forward strand.
TGTATTTGAGTCTCCTCGAGGATGAATTCTGGTCTGTGATTGCATTGGATTCAATTGCGGTTTGCTTAGCTCATGACAATGACAACCGGAAAGTGGAACAAGCATTACTGAAAAAGGATGCAGTTCAAAAATTGGTGAAGTTTTTCCAATGCTGTCCAGAACTACATTTCGTCCACACATTGGAGCCATTCTTGAAAATTATCACGTACGTGATTGTATCCTTCCTGTCTATGTTTGTTAAAAGTGATTATTTCATAGCCCTACATGATGAAAGTTAATTGTGTATGAGGTTAGTTTCATTACAGAATTTGACCTGGAGATACATTTCATTGGTGCTCTTGTTGGGCACGAAGTATATTCTCGTTTTCTTTTGACTAGCAAATTTTTAATCCCTTCCCGACAGGGAGTTGGTCATAAGCAACCTGGGGTTATCTGTCCCTAATTATTTAAACTTAGAGAAGTAAGAGCATATTTTTTTTTTTTGTTTTGCAGCAAATCATCTCGTATTAACACAACACTGGCTGTTAATGGTTTGACACCGTTGCTTATTGCAAGGTTGGACCACCAGGATGCTATTGCTCGTTTGAATCTTCTGAAACTGATAAAGGTAAGACCCGGTTTTTTTTTTTTTTTTTTTTTTTTTTTTTTTTTTTTTTTTTTGTTGTTAATCTATTATGTGAGATTTTATCATTATTATCGTATCTGCATCTTTAATGACTCAAACCAAAAGAAGGTGAATTAGCATGTTAGCTTATTGTGTCACTCTATGTTGGTAAAGGTTTTATACAGACGTGATAATTTTATTCTTCATTAATCAGGTTGGGCAAGTTAAAATTAACGAGAATTGTTTGTAGTTAGTTTTATTTTATTTTATTTTTATCTATCTCATTTTTGTTTTTTTTTTTTCCTTATATTTTCTTCTCTCGTGTGTATACCGCTACTCGTAATATTGAAAGTGGTAGGGAGATGGTTAAAATTCTGAGTACCAAAAGTTTGATGCATTTATTGTTGTTGAATTCTTGGTTTTACTTGGAATCAACTTCTAGTTTATTTTCTCATGCTTTAAGTTTTGTAGGCAAACCTTTTATTGCTTGGGGAATTTTGGGTTTATGATTTTTTTACCTTACAACTTTAATTTTATTCAGCATCTGAATTTGGCATCTTTTAATTACTTTGTTCTGTGTTCTTTCATTTTTACCTTTTCATGCTTCGAGATTTCTTTAGTTGCAACTTATCTTAAATACACTTCAAAAGGGATTTGTACTGCAAAATTTTGCTATCTGGTTTTATTCCATTTAAGTTGTGTTAGATCTTATTGCTTGTTCCTCCTCTTTTTTATTTTTTATTTTATAATAAAGAAAAAAAATTGTCATTGTGCTTACTCTGATTTTGATTGTCATTTCAGGCTGTTTATGAGCACCACCCACGGCCAAAGCAGTTGATCGTTGAGAATGATTTGCCACAGAAGCTTCAAAGTTTAATAGAGGAGCGCAGAGATGGACACAGCTCCGGAGGCCAGGTGTTGGTGAAGCAAATGGCAACTTCTCTGCTGAAAGCACTTCATATCAACACCGTTTTGTAAATTTCGGGGGTACACTATACCGACTCTTAACTGTATATTTCATTGCTTTGGTCAAAATGTAGTTGTCGTTCATAGTTATAGAGTTTATTGCCTTGTTTTCGTTTTCGTTTTCGTTTTCGTTTTTCATTTCCTCCCTTGATGAGGTAAAAAAAGAAATTCGGGGAGAGTGGCTTCTTTTGCTTGAGTGAGGTCGTGGATTGTTTCAGTTCAATTAAGTGTTTGTTTTTCTTTCTTTCTTTGTTTTTGTTTTGTTTTTGCCTTCTCTTGTTTTTTTCTGTCTTCTCGTGTCCTTTTTTTTTTTTTTTTCCCTCCTTGAGATGGCTATTGAATTTTCCAGCTGAAAGAAGTTTGCTAATGTACGCATTCTTATATACAATTACTCCCATGATTAATGGCTAATTATCTTTCATTTCAATCGCGCTTATGACGATAGTTTGCCTTGGCTTTACTTGTAATATGATTTTATTTTGAATTGTTCGTTTGTTCGTTTCAACAAGTCTCTACTAGAAGGATCCCTATGCCTTTTATCCATGCATTTTGGGAGTTAATAAGAGCAACAAGGCATGCATAAAAACATTTTCCAAGGATTTTGCACACCTAAAAAAAAAAAAAAAAAAAAAAAAAAGAAGAAGAAGAGATATAGAGAGAGAGAGAGAGAGAGAGAGAGAGGAATAAAAAGGAAAAAAAAAAAATTTCCATTAGGAAAATGTTCCTGGGAGATCCCAATTATCGAAGAATTTGCCAAAATGACTTAACAAGAAAGTCAAATTAGGCAAATGACTTTCCATTTTATTTTTAATTTTTTTT